>VZTE01000636.1:1104789-1135962 GCA_013397775.1 Eulacestoma nigropectus | reverse complement strand
GGGAGCCCGGGCAGCCCAGGCCGCAGCGGCGCCGCCGCCGCCACCCCGCCCGATGTGAGCGGCCCCGGGTCGGAGGCAGTGAGCGCGGCCATGAAGAAGGACGTGCGGATCCTGCTGGTGGGAGAACGTGAGTGCCGGAGCAGGGTGGGGGCCGCCGGCTGTCACATCGCCCCGGTGCCGCGGGGCTCAGCCCGGCCCGGGCAGGGAGCCCGGGGCAGCGCCGGCCCGGCGGGGCGGGCAGGGGTCGAGGTGTGCTGGCCGTGACCGCTCGGAGCGCTGGCCTGTGAGCCGCTCGGCTCCCTGCGCTGGGCACCGAGCACGGCCGGCGCTTGGTGGAGTTGTGCGGCTTGGACGTCCCCGGAGATGACACCGGGGTGAAATTCTTGCCCGGTATTTGACCACGTCCTGTTTAAATTTTTGGTTTTCTTTTTCTTTTTTAAAATTTTCTTTTTTATTTTTATTTATTTTTTTCCTTTATGCCCCCATGAAAATCACACTTGCATGTTTCCGTTTTACTGACTTTGGAAATCAGTGCCCCGATGTGCTCCTAGTGGTTATAAGTCGGGTGTTGCGGGTTTGTGGCCAGGACGGGGCCAGGGAGTCCAGATCCATTTTTCTGCTTTTAACTTTCTGCGTGACCTTGGATAAACAGCACACACGTAGGTGCATGCCAGAGGTACTGTGGGTCTGGATTTTTTCATGTGTTCCTAAAATTGTGTCCCGAAGTTCACACTTAGGTACCCAAATAATTGACAAGGCTTGCAGAGGCTCAGCTCCTCACCGGTATAAATTGCAGCGAGGAGGTTCTGTTAGTTTGCAAAGTGAGCTTAAATTCGTCAAAGGGAAAGAATACAGAGTAATTACCAAGTGTTATTAGTAAAATTACCTAGTTATACTAAGAATGTGGTGCTACTAACAAAGGTTTCCTGAGGATTGAATGCCCCGTATATATTTATAGTGCAGTTTATGCTGTTATTTTATAGTGCGGGTTGGCTCTATCTGTACTGCATAGAAGGGCTCTCTGTGACTTTTCTGGAGAGGAATCTTGAGGGAACTGTCACTATGCAGAAAGAGCTAGCTCATTAAGATTGTATATGGTTAGTTTTGCATGACTGTGTTTAGGAATTGGTGCCTTTGAATACACATTTTAATTTCTCTTTAGAATATATGCCTGATTTACCTCAGTGCCTTTGACAAGCCTGTGTTCTGGGCTGGCTCTGTGCAGTGGTTTCAGCACAGGTGTAACAGGCGTTTTGTTTTGGCAACAAGGTTCACAGTGTGTCCGAATGGGAATTTTAAAGATACAGGTCTCTCAAATACAGCAATGTGTAGTACATGGGACACATCGGAGATTGTGAGCATCTCTATGTTAGACTTTTGTTTGACTCGTAGTGAGGAGGGAAAAATTTGTTTTACAAATTGGTAAAACTTGTCAGTTATAGTGTCAGTGCTGCTTTGTGTATGTCTCGTGTATTTATTAGTCTGAAACCACAAGTTAGTCCAGACCATCTACAACTTGTTAGATGGTAACAGCAGACCATCAGGTTTGGAATCGGAAATATGCCAAGAACTCTTTATTGTAAGCCTGTTCCAAAATTCAGCCTTTTTCATCCCCAGTGGTCCACACTTTAGGTTTAAGTTGGTTTAATCCTCGTATCCAGGGTGCAAACATCAATTTTTAATAGGCAGTAATTTTCAGAATATGTTCGGTACGTTACGCAGCATGATGTAAAAGACTTATATATGAGGAAAAAGACAAATTAATTATCATAAAGTTGTATGTTGCTTTCCTTCATCCCAGTCAGCTGATACTGTTTAGGCTGTTATTTCTAAGACTATAAACAGATTGGGAAAGACAGAGGGTTGACCTAGATTTGAACAAAATAACCCAAATCTCTACACTTGAACCTCTGGATTTTCATAAAACTCAAGGACACTAGAAAATGCATCCAGAGCTTCTAAATACTGAACATTTACTCACCAGCAACACATAATCTTCTATTTTCAGTCATAAGAAGTGGGTTTCTATATCTGCAAAGGCAGTTTTGCCACTGTTTCAAGTTAGAACAGTCTTGGTCAGGTGCAAAATACACATAACTATTTTCACTAATTAGTAACTTTACCTACCTGTAAGGATTAAAGTACTCATCTTTTTGTCCTGCGGAAGTAGGAGAGCTTCTGAAGCTCTTTTGATTCTGTCAGAATGAAACTTAAGATGTAGTTGATGCAGGAGGATGCCTGGCAGTTTAAGTTAGGATTTTAGCTCATGTGAGTATCTCTGACAGAAACACAACTGCATTGCTGTTAGGAAACCTGCAACCTGCTGCTCTGCAGGGAGTACCACTGGGGAAAAGTTTACAGCTGTTCTCCATAAGAAAAACAGAAATCCTACTCCCCAGAATAGCTTTTCTTTGCTTTTCATAATTTTGTTACAAGTACTCTTTAACTTACCATGATGAAGAGAAGGTTTTATTTCTGGATGTCAGAACATGTACCAAAAATAGACCTAGATAAGTTGAGGGTACTCTGACTGGATCATCAGTTCAGTAACACCAATTCCTGCACAAAGTCAACCAGCGGTACGACCATACCTCTTCTTCTTCCATATTCAGAATTATATACAATTACATAGAGAAGTGTAAGTGCAGTGATATCAGCTGAACACCTTCTGTCCCCTGGTGACATTTTCTGTTGGTTTCAGTAGGAGCAGTGACACAGGCTCTGACTGGTGGTGAGCAGTGCCTTGGGTTGGTAACACATTCCTGCTGGCAGAAGTGCTGTTACATCCAGGATGAAATAGCGTTTTGCTTGAATTGAGGGCTGTTGGAAATAGTCCCAGAAGGACATTTGAATGTGAACATTTTGGTTTTTAAGAAATGTCTCAAAACCAAATAAAGCAGTAATAGTCTTACAAGGCTTCCAGAGGACTAGAAAGGTCACAGATGAAGGGGTTTAGTGAGAGTGGAACCCTGCGAGAAGTTACCAACTGTTGGTTTTAAATGGTCATATTAGAGCTTCTCAAAACCAGGCAATTAAATTGTGTGATCAGAAGCCTAAACTTTTCAGGTAAACAAAGTCATTTATTTGATTGAATAGTGTTGGGTATTGAAGGAGAGGTGATCATCTTGGATTAAGAAAACTGTGACTTTAGAAGAGTTGGTGGTTTGGGGTGTTTTTCACTTTTAGTGGGGGACAGCTCATTTGTATCAAAGGGACCAAGCTCTTGCACTTTAAAAATAGTCACAGTGCTGGAGACTTTGTTCATGTCCTCTTGTCCAGCTCTCATCCTTGGTATTTTAGGACTAAAGTGCAATCATCATATCAAGAATCCTATAAAAACAGTAATTTCTACATGCTGTGTGCTTTCTTTGTTTGTATTTCTGAAGTTTTATTAAAACATTTCTAGTTTGTTTTGATTATTTGTTTGTTTAAGTGTTCTACATTAAGGTTAAAACCTGGTAATTCTTTTGTGTAAGGCAGGGCAGAATTTACTTTCCCTTCTGGAGAAAATCCAGAAGTGTGAGATGGATCCCAGGTTTTTGCAGTAAAAGAATTATGAGAGAATTGCTGTCATCCATATTTAGTATGATTAAACAACAGCTTAAAAGCTCTTAATGTGGTGAATTGGAAAATGTTTTTTAAATCTTTCCATTTTAAGACGGGATGCAACTATTGAGTGTAACAAACAGATTATCTAATATCTGTTTTTAATGCTTTTGCAGCCAGAGTTGGGAAGACATCACTAATTATGTCTCTTGTCAGTGAAGAATTCCCAGAAGAGGTAGAGCATTTTCATTTGTTTTCTCAGTTTTATTTCTAGCCTGTCATATAATAAGTTAATAGACTCTGCTTTAAAGTAATGTTTAAAAACATGATAAAGTTTAAAACTGCAAAGATGACTTCAGGAAGAGTGATGTAGTTTAGTTTAAATATATCTCTGCATGAAGATTAGAAATTTAAGTTTTATCTAAATTCCTTTCTTACTTTTCACGTTGTTAATTAAACTAATTGTTTTATATGTGATGAGTAGTAAGTTTTTTAAGGAGCTGTAACTGGTCCGAACTGGCAGCATATATCAACATGAGAGACACATAAATGGGAAGGTGCTGAAAGAGACAAGACCATCAATTTTTTTGTGGGGGGAGGGAGTGTTGCATTTAAAGAGCAAGTAGATTGCAAAATGACTGAGAATAAGGAATTAAAAAGTCACACTGTGTAACTTATACGTAGTTATTTTTTGTAACTAAGCAAGACATTGCCTTTACTTCTGTCTTTGAAGAATGTTTTACTGACTCTTGAAGTAAGAACTGCAGAAAAAGCTACTTCTACATATTATTCCTTTAAAAAAGCAGCACATAGTTTTCTTTATACCATAAAAGAACCACAGCTGCTGCAAATAGTTAAGCTTTTTACCTATAAATATAAATGTTTATTTTTTCTGATCAGGGGTCTTAAAATAGACATCATGTGCTGCTCTTTGAATCTGCTCTGCTCTGGGTTTAATGCAAATCAGTAGGTTACCACAGTTCAGGAGTCAAGATTGGATTGTAAACGTAACTAAATTTTGTTAACATAATTGAATTTAGTTCCTAACCTTGCAGGTAAAAAGGAGGTCCAGTTCCTGTCCTTATAGTGCTCAGGGACCCGTTCCTTTGGCAGGTTGTTTCTTAGTGTATTTAGTGAGTAGTAGTCCTCTGTTCACTTCTCAGCTTCTTCCTGCAGTATAACCTGGCGTACTTATCTAAATTCATATGTAGAGAAAAAGCATAATTTATATATAACACAAAATCTCCCTGAAATTACAAAAATTACTTTTAGAAAAATACTGCATCCTATAAAAGCTGCTGAAAGAGACCTGCCCAGTTCCTTAGGCCACTTGGGCAGATCAGAGCAACATTATGGGGTCTAACAGGCACTTCAAGCTTGAAAATAGTGTTTAATGTACAGGGTGTTATCAGTAATCACTCCTGAGGAAGATCTCAGCAGAGCCTGAAGCTTTACAAAGAGACCTTCTTGTGGTGATTGACTTTTCTTTTTCCCTTGTTTTATGTAAAGTAAAAGTAAAGTATCATGAAAATTGAGTGTCAAGAGGTGAAAGGCAATAAATAGATGTGCAGGAGATTTTCATTAAAATTAGATTTAAGTTGATTGTTCCTGAATATGGACTAGTGTTCTCTGGAAAAAAGGGCTATCAGAGTTTACAGCATTTTTCAGAATAAGCTTTTATTAGTATCATGTTTTGCTTCGCAGGGTTTTCTGATTTAACGTTTAGCATTGTCAGAAGCAAGGTCGTTGTCAGGTTACAGTTGTGTAAAAATTGAGACTTGTATTTTGTCTGTCATGCTTGTTTAGGTGTTGGATAGAGTGGATTTGAGTTTTATAGAAGCATTAATTGTATGTATCCCTTAACAGCATTGCTTTTTTGCAAAGCATGCAGGAAGTTCCTTATGCAGTAAGTAGATAGTAAAGAATGAGAAGATAGCAGTGACTTTCAGTACTTTAAAAAAAAGAAAGAAAACCAAAGAAACAAATAAAAAAATAAAAAGAAACCAAACAAATAAAAAAAAAGTACTTTAATAACTAAACAACTTGAACAACTAATACTAGTTGCTCTGTTTAAAGCTAACTAAATGGCAGGTGTATTATAGTATATGACTTTTTTCACTGTCAGGATTATATTGAAAGGCTCTTTCTTGCTGTTCCTTTCAACCCCAGGTTCCACCCCGAGCTGAAGAAATCACCATTCCAGCCGATGTCACTCCTGAAAGAGTGCCAACCCACATAGTGGATTATTCAGGTGGGGACTGCTCAATGTTGTCACTGATTTGGTGTGGAATTGTGTGTCTGACTCAACAGCCGCTGTAACAGTCAGACAGGTCTGAGACAGAGCTACAGGTGGGAGAAGCCTAAAGTAAAGTAAAACTTTCTGAATTTCTAAGTTAGGACACCTCATAATTTTGTGTCAGTTTACTCTTTTGTATTTTTTTCATGTATTTTAATCTTATTACTGAATAGATGAATAGGTTCACTATGAAGGTTCATATGCTATCATAAATCTGTGCAACTGTTGCACAGCTAGAAAAGCCCTTCTGCCATTTACGGTGGAAGCCAAGAGTTAGGCCATATTGGCAGGTAACTTCCTGTCTTCTGTCTGCCATCACTGCTGAGGAGATGTCTTTGATGTGTTTAACTATCTGGAAAAAGAAATAATGCTTTTTTGTTGTTGGACTTGACCTTAAATTTATGTGGAGTGAGTTTTTCTTTCTATTGAATGAATTTTTCATAGATCAGTTAACAGGAGCTTGGTATCACTAAAAAAATCGTCACCACTGTAATAAAATTAGCATATGTCATTCTCTGATGTAAAAGTTTACATTATAGAAGGAAGGGGCTGTTGAGAAATGTAGAAGGATGCAAACTATGACTTGTTCCAAAGACAACCTGTCTACAGATATAATTATTCCTCTTCAAAATAGCTGTAAAAAATTGATGTGCAACAGACTGTTTCTGTCTTACAAATTAATGGACCAATTTAATTATTGTTTTGGAAGGAGCACTCATTAGAGTATTTCATAAAAATAAGTTTAAATAATAAGGCTTTGAAAAAGCTGTCTCATGAGCATTCTGAAATACCCTAGTTCAGTTTCAGAAGTTTTTTCATTTTGTTTGCAAAAATTTGAGTATTAATGAATAACTTACTCTGTTGAATGCAGAAGCAGAGCAAAGTGATGAGCAGCTTTACCATGAAATATCACAGGTAAGTGTATTTTAGTGTTTGCTAGAAAATAGTTTTGGAAAAAATCCTTCCTCTGAAGTTCTCTGCATTAGATGGGCTTCAGTTTGAATTGAAGGAAAAAACCTTTCTTGCTTGGCATTTTCTATTTTGTTTTGTGACCTGTGCTATAGGAAAGATTTCTCTATTTAAGAAATCTTAAATAGAGAAAGTAGGTATGTTGGTGAATTCACCTTAAGCTTTGTCCTTCAAGTGAAAGGACAGAACCTAAACATTTTTTAATCAGCAAGCCAGTTTTGTATAAATAATTCTACCCTGAAAAGATCCATTTTGCTTCTTTCTGTCACATGGTACTATTGCATTTATGGATAGCACGGGCTTCATGGTGACTTTGTCATCCCTTCTGATTCCTATTTTCAGTTCTTTCTGAGCACCTTTGCACATTTTCTGCACAGTCTGTCATGATGTTGTGTTCCATTTCTGGCATTTAGTTCAGTGCTTCAGTGGAGGCTGCACATCATGACTCTTCAGTTTGGATTTCCTGGTGGCACAGGTCTCTGCAGGCACAAGCTGTGACTGTCACACTGCAAGACAGGCTTTTTGGCACTTCTCAACATCTAAGTTCTTTGTTTTAATCTCTTGTTCAGGCTCCAAGTAGCTTAAACAAGTCAGGAACAGAGTTCTATAGTGAGTTTACTCTGATGTTATTGTGTATGGTTTTTAATTGTCTCTGTTGCTCAGGGGTTTCTGAACAGTGGAATTCCATGCCTTTCCCTTCTCTTCATTGCAGGCAAATGTGATCTGTATAGTCTATGCTGTTAACAACAAGAATTCTATTGATAAGGTACAGTAACACATTTTATCCCATTACCGAGATGTAACTTGTGCACTGCTAATTGATGTCAAGATGGAATCTGGATTAGACATTTTAAATTCCTGAGATGGAGTTTGAGATCAGTTGTTAAGGGAATGAACAGATGTGGTTTTGCCTCTGCTCCATTTCAACATACACGAGTTTTTAGTCATTTCACTCATCTGAGAAAGTTGCTCATTAATCAACTCCCATTTTTGTTTCCTCCTTTGTGGGTCAGTATGTGCCTTTTTGGGAAAGAAGCAGTAGCAGTTGTAGTGAAACTTATGCACAGTTTAGTCATATTTAATTTGAATATGTATTTTTCATGTCTTTTTTTAATCCCACTTTAGGTAACGAGTCGATGGATTCCGCTCATCAATGAAAGGACAGACAAAGATAGCAGGTGCTTAAGTAAAGATGAGAAGTGTGAATTAGGCTGCACATCGATGGGTGTCAGTGAACAGTGTTGAGGGTATTAATTGTTTAAGAAAATCAAATTCTAAACTTTATTTAAGAAGTCCAAGCAACAAGAGATTTGAAGTATGCAGGTCTGTTACATGTGCCAGCAATGTTACTTATTTTGAATTTCATGGGCAGCTTTTACCACATGTGTTTGTATTGGCTATGGTATAACTAGCTTTGGCTCTGTGGTCTGTATAGCTTTTCTGCTGATGCTGCTTTGGGTATAACAATGTGATTAGTTGCCATTGTATTTAAATGAGTGGGTTTTGTAGAATCAACAAGAAAAGTACGTTTATGTCTAAGTGTATATCAAAACACCTTATTTAAACTGCTGTCATTTAGTTTTGCCCATTGCCTCCAGTGGTACTTAATTACATCATGAAAATAATACAGTGGTTTCTGGTGGGAGATAAAATGCTAAATTAAGATAGATATTTTTATCCATCTGTCTTTAAAGCTCTTAATATTTTTTTGTTTTTAGGCTGCCTCTTATATTAGTTGGAAACAAGTCTGATCTAGTGGAGTATAGCAGTATGGAAACTATCCTTCCCATTATGAATCAATATACAGAGATAGAAACGTGTGTAGAGGTATGCAAGACTTTATGAAGTTAAAGCAAGTAACAAAAAATACATTCTTGCCAAGCATGTATGGCAACTTTATAGTAGAAAAAGGGATTTTTTTTTTTTTTTTCAAACTTAAATACTTCAAACATGGTAACTATAATAGCAAGTTTATATGTTATCTTTCTTTAGGGAGGATTACACTATTGTGTAAAAAAATGTTACAGGCAAATTGTAGTATTTAGAGCCTCCTCACATCCTTTCCTTTAACAAGGGTTTTAAATTTAATATTAAGCCAGACAGTTGTCTGCAAAGTATTCAAAATTTATTTAATATGTGTGGATATGTCTCTTTTCTTTTTTCTTTTTTTCCAAAGTGGAGACAGATTTTTGATTTCTCTTTTTGGTATGAAAGCAAATTGTAGTGAAACCTCATTTGTTAGTTAATTGAACAGGTACAGGGGCTGGATGTCTTTTTTCCAAACCAGCCCTGTACCCACAGGAGGGGACTAAGTCTTTAAAAATGTGATGCTTACTTAAATTTCAGAAGAAATCGCCAAATAGTCAAGAAACTAGCTCATCAATGTGAGGATTTCTCTTTCAGTGTTCAGCCAAAAACTTGAAGAATATATCTGAGCTATTTTATTATGCACAGAAAGCTGTTCTACATCCTACAGGTCCTCTTTATTGCCCAGAGGAGAAAGAGGTATTTATCCATAGATTCTCAGAGCAAATAATTTGGGGGGACTGAATCACTTTTCTGTTCTTTCCTTTTCAGTGGATTTTGTATCTCTTAGTGTGTTCTGTTACCAGCAGCCCACCCCCAAATGTCAGGCATTGCATCCCAGAGCCACGGGGGTTGTTTGGTGATATATTAACCTGACCTGTCTTTCCTTTTGGTTCAAAGCAGTGAAGACAGTTTTTTGTTGCCCATGTGAACTGCTGAGTAAAATGAGAAGCTTTGCTAGTGGCTTTGAGCCAAATGTAATGTGAACCAAATTATGTCTTCAGTTCTCCTTTAGATGTACATTTCACAGTAACTCCATTTATTTCAGGGAAAACACTCTAGACTTGGCCTGATCTAAGAGAATTTTTTTTTCTGAGACTCTTGTGAAACTTTGGGAAAAGGGATAAGAAACAAGTGATGTGGCTGGTTTTTAGGTACCAGGTGGTTAGCTGAATGTATTATGAAGGAGTATGTTTTTTTAAAAAAACAATTTCCTGGGCTATTACAAATAGAATCTCTAAATGTATCCATTTAGTATTGGGCAGTAGGAAAGTTGCTTCAGGAGTACTTTGTTAAGTAGAGAATCAGAGAGTAACCCTGTTTTGATTTCTTCCATCAGAATCATCTATAAGAGTTAGTAATGTTGTGATAAAATTGTTGTGCTGAAATCTTTTTGGTTTTCCAAAACCAATCTCTATGCAATCTGTGTGACCTCTGTGAAGAGAAGAGTCCATCATCACGGTAGTTGTTGGGAGAGAATTACCAGTGTCTGTTTTCCTTCACTTGGAAGGTATCTTAGCAGTTCTTTTGTCCTAGAGATAGTCCATATGCTCAATGCTTTGCCTGGTAGATGAGTGAGCCCTGTGAAGGTTTCAGTATTTGATGTTTGAAGTGAGTTGGCTGTAGTTCTAGACCTATTTAGTTTTGCAAAGCACTGGGATTTTAAGGTGTTTTTTTTTTTTCCCACCAGAAAATGTTTTGGGGGAAAAAAAATATTTAATTGTTTCTCAAAGTTTTCTATAGCAATAAAACTGAATTTAGAGAACTGAGTTTTATTTTTAGTAACTTAGTAGTGCCACCTTCAGCTTGTGAAGAGCTTGAGATTCTTCTAATAATTGAATAGAAAAATATTTAATGTGGAATAATTGCTTTAAATTTATGGATATAAATTTGCTAAATAAATTTTTTGTTTCCTCTTGCTTTTTACTTTTGTGTACGTGTGAATGAATGAATGTCTCTATTCTGAAACTGTAAATGAGGACTAGTGTGTGTTTCCATGTGATTGAGCTGCCTGGTGTCATTCAGTGTAATCTTTTTATATTTAAGCCTAGAAAGATACTGAACTTCCTTTTATTCCTTAGATGAAACCTGCCTGTATTAAAGCACTGACTCGCATTTTTAGAATTTCTGATCAAGATAATGATGGTACTCTCAATGATGCAGAGCTCAACTTCTTTCAGGTACCTCTCTTGCTTATCCTTCCACCATGCTTAAAGGTGAACTATATAATTCTAGAAAAACAAGTGATTGGTTTTGAATAAATACAGTTAGGTAACTATACTATATATATAAGTAAGGTGAACTGTAAGGGAATCAGGCCTAAATACTAAGCCTCAATGCGGCATAGAAGAATGGATTTGTAAAAACAGAAATGAAATTATTTTTATTTCTAACGATTGTTCAAGTTTGAGTTCAAGAGCAAGATTTAAAAATCTGTTAATGTACTTAAAAATAAAATACAATTTATACACCTTTATTTCCACTAAGAAATTGCATTGTCCTTAACTAGCTTATCAATATGTTTAAGGCTGTATTTTATACTGGACATGCTGTTTGTCCAGCTCAGTAGCCAGTGGTCCTAACATGCTATTTTTGGGTTTTGTGTTAGAGAATTTGTTTTAATACACCACTGGCACCTCAAGCTTTGGAAGACGTAAAGAATGTAGTCAGGAAAAACCTAAGTGATGGAGTTGCAGATAATGGATTGACATTAAAAGGTGAGTCTTACTTAACTCTTAAAAGATGTGTCTTTATACAGTTGATAATCACTCTTACATGAAAAAGGTGGTCTTTTGGAATATGATCTCTGTCTTGATTCTTTCAGACTGCAAGAGCTGAGCTTACTAAACAGTGATATCTCAATGTTCTTTAAGTCCTGGGAAGTGGTAAACAAAAATCCTACCCAGTTATTTTGATACAAGAAAACTAAAAGCAGTCTTCCATGAGACCCCTCTCCAGGCTACTCCAAGCTAAAGCTTTCTGTTTTAAACTGTTGAAAATACTGGGTTTATTTTCATACAGCTAAGTTCTTCTAAAATGCTGGTACTGAAAAAAGGAAACAACAACAGAAAACCAAGTGAATTGTTTGAAGGAAACGGTTCCTTGGAGAACACTTTTACAAATACCATGATTTTTGAATGTTCAGTCTGTGTAGATAATGTGTAATATCACCCAGGAGGTTTAAAATTTTAATGTGTATTTTGAGCTTTTTTTTTTTTCCCAAGTCTGATACTGATTCTATTGAAAACACTTGTAGCAGGTAAAGCTCTTCAGGGCCTTAAGATTTCACCATTTTTGATTTTTAGGTTTTCTTTTTCTACACACACTTTTCATTCAGCGAGGAAGGCATGAGACAACTTGGACTGTTTTGCGTCGCTTTGGCTACGACGATGACTTAGAGCTTACACCAGAGTACTTGTTCCCTCTGTATGTATCAGTGATTTCAGCTTTCTAAGCTTGAGTTTAGTCTGTGCTGCTCCTGCTTTGGCAGGAGGAAAGGGTTATTGTAGTGTGTTTATTTAACACATTGTTAGATCAAGTACCTCCCCTACATTATTACCACCCAGCCAAAACCTTTGTGTGACTGAACAACACAAAGGAAGAACTCTCTTCTGCCAAATCATGTTCTGTTCTCTTTCTTCATAAGAAAGGTGGCAGAAGAGATTCTTAATACAAAACTGGAACATGAATCTGAGAAGTTGCTTATTGTATGTGGCATCAAATTCTAAAAGACTTGTCAGTATTTTTGTAGCATTTAAGACCTATTGAAAATCCCCAAATTAAAGAGATTGATCAATTCTGTGGCTTCTATTAAAAAACGTAACTGCATCATTTTTTTGTTAAAAAACCCCAAACCCGAAAGTACAAAAACAAAGCAAACCAACAAAAATGTAATTATTATAGAGCTATATATCATATAGTATAAAGGCACTCACTCATCATTTTAGAATTCCTAATAAAAAGTATGTGCTTTGATCTATCTGAAGATAAATTATTAAAGTTAATTGCCAAGGTAAGATACTAAATGCTATAATTCATAAAGTACATATTTTGAGTTTTAGTTTTCTATATTTCATAAACAATTAATGCTTCTTGTATTTGTTTCTGTTTTCAATAAACAGCCTAAAAATTCCCTCTGACTGCACAACAGAACTAAATCATCATGCATACTTGTTTCTTCAAAGTATTTTTGATAAACATGATTTGGTAAGCATTTAATGAGTGTGCATGTGTGTCCTTATACTTAAGAGCCTTAGTTTGTCAGGAGTTTTGCTAACAAAAACGTGTTTTTATCATTATGTCATTTTATTCAGAAACTGGCTTTAGCTTAACCTATGGAGTCAGAACTAACCTGCTGCTTATGATTGTCTACAAGGAGAGTTGGCAGGTATAGTTGTAGAACCAAATTGTTTTTAACTAGCTCATACATTTAATCTTATTAAAAAACAAGGAAAGAAAAATTATTTAAAAGAAAGCAGCTCAGTTTCTTGAATCTTGCAAGTGTACAGCAAGAAAATACCGGTTTCGAATAGACATGAATTAAGTTATGTCTGATACCGTATTTTGTTTCAGGATAGAGATTGTGCTTTATCTCCTGATGAACTGAAAGACTTGTTCAAAGTCTTCCCTTACATGCCATGGGGACCTGATGTGAACAACACAGTTTGTACAAATGAAAGAGGATGGATCACGTACCAAGGGTTTCTCTCGCAGTGGACGTAAGTATGATACAGGACATTTTAGTAGTTGAGAACTATGGGTATGATGATGTGTTTATAGATTCCTCTTAAAAAACTACTGGAAAGAGTAGAAGTTTAACAGTTGAAAATTGACCCAAGCAGTCAAGTTTTTGTAGCCGTCCAGTGGCCTGATCTTCAGACTGTTGTTATAAGCTGTTCAGGATTTGGCCAGTATTTAGTGCTAACAATGAAGAAATGTCTCTTCAAAATGTTGGAATCTCTATGATCCCTATTGAAATGTTACTGCTGTTGTTCTACTCCTTAGAGACCGTTTGAAAAATGGTGCTCAATAATGAGGGAGTTTTTTCCCCAATTTAAATACGGAAAATGAGAAAAAGGTTATTGGGGGAGATAAGAAAATGCAGTGTGGGTTGATAGGCCTCAGCAAGTACTGCCTTCATAGTGTTCTGGTAACCAGTAAGACTGGTAAAGTTATCACCATTTACTCTCAGAGACTTTTGTCCTTCAGTACTGCATAGTGTCAGGAATGTTTCTGTCATGTCAATCTTGAGATAGGAGATAAGGATTGTTTCAGTACTATAAAGAATTGGTACCACAGATGGTGACAATTGAAAGTTCTTTTTGTCCCCTCTGCCAGACTAACCACATACCTGGATGTGCAGCGTTGCCTGGAGTACCTGGGTTATTTAGGGTACTCCATACTCGCAGAACAAGAATCTCAAGCATCAGCAATTACAGGTAATAAAACTTTGATACAACTGCGAAATTTAAATTTAGAAACGCATTAAAGACTAAACTGTCTCATGGTTCATCTATTTTCATTTACTCTTTCGCTTTCTGCTCAAGTGAAACCTTTGATTTAATATTTTTGAGAGATTGTTTTGTGTGCATTTTCGTGTTTTCACATACATATATGCATTTACATCTTGTGAAAAATATTTATGTTTTTCCAAAAGTGACAAGAGATAAAAAGATAGACCTCCAGAAAAAACAGACTCAGCGAAATGTCTTCCGATGCAATGTTGTCGGAATGAAAGGCTGTGGGAAAAGTGGAGTTCTTCAAGCTCTTCTTGGAAGAAATCTGATAGTAAGAAACATGTTGCTTATATTCACCTATTTAAGCTCTTGAGTTAATATTAGACAGTAAAAGTGATTGATCTTAGAGCTTTAATGGTTATTACTGAGTTTGGAGAATTCTCTGAGGAAATACAGAATTACTGAGGAGGAGTTTGGGTTTTTTTGGTTTTGTTCTATTTTGGCAGTGGCTATTGCATGCAATAATGACTTGTACATCATAGAATATAGCTGTGCATTTCCTTGCAAAAAATCCCAAAGATTACTGTAATTTTCATTCATTAATAAATGGAGTAAACCAGCTGTTCAAATCTAACTTAAAGGGAAAAGTTGCTGTGATCTAACAGGAAATTCTGCCTTTTCAGAGACAGAGGCAAATACGTGCAGAACACAAATCTTACTATGCCATTAATACAGTCTATGTATATGGACAGGAAAAATACTTGCTGGTAAGGTTGCCTCATTCTTGTTTGCCTAAGACTGGTTAATGTTAAAATTCTGTGAATTATTCAGAGCCTTCTGCAACAAACTAGTTTTAATTCTGTCTTCTTAGCGTGAATTCTCCCCAATTATTTTCTGTCCCAGATAACTTCTGGTTTTTTATGATGATAATTTAGCTGAACCTGTTCAGGATGTGTTATTTTTGAAACCTTGTCCTGAGCTGTACAAAACCTAGTCCTTTTATGATCACACTGCAGGGTATCGAATTGTAACGTGATAAATGATCAGAAGTCAGTCTACCTATTCAGTAAGAAGCATCTGTCACATGGGGTGATTAGAATGGCTAAAATTAGTATTCAGTGGGAGAAATCAGTTCTCTAAGGCTTGTTCCATTCTAGTTTTCCTTTATGATAATACGATCTCGTTCTTTTTTTTCTGAGATCTAGTCCTCTGCTCTGGTTTTTCTCTGTAGGATGAATGCCCATTTCTGTGGATGTCTAAGCCTTTGTTTTAAAGTAGATATCACTTTTTATGCTGAGGTGGTGACTGCCTGCAGATGTGGTGTTAACAGCTCACATATGCTGGCTGCATGGTAAATTCCTACTATACTATTTCATTAATTCTGCCTATTGTCAGTCCATTAGTTTGAAGGATACATAAAAATGAGCCATAAAAATTATGAGACAAGTTTTAAATTCCTTTAACTGCGTGATGACAAACTTTTCTTTTTCTGCAACCATCTTTTTTCCAGCTACACGATGTCAGTGACTCAGACTTTTTAACTGATGCTGAGACCATATGCGATGCTGTCTGCCTGGTATATGATGTCAGTAATCCTAAATCCTTTGAGTACTGTGCCAGGATTTTTAAGGTTTGTAGAGTTTATATTTACAAACCTTTACATTTATATTTCTTCTCACCGACTAAATATTCAGTGTCAGTTACCTGACCTATACACTGGTTCTAGTGCTTAAAAGACATTTTATTTCTAAGTGCTGGTTATGTATCGTGACGCATTAGCAGTGATGCAGTTCTGTTACTCATACAAAGCAAACATCTACTTTTCTATGTAAACTACTCTGCTTCTAGAAATGCCTGACTTCAGTGCCATGAATATATCTTAATGCTGCTGCAACCAGTTCAGTACAGCCTGTTCCAGGTTGAATGTGTCATATGCTGTTTCTTTCACTTTTTTTTTTCTTTAAATTTGCAGCAGCACTTCATGGACAGCAGAATACCATGTTTAGTGGTAGCTGCCAAGTCCGACTTGCATGAAGTTAGACAGGAATATAGTATTTCTCCTGCTGAATTCTGCAAAAAACACAAAATGCCTCCACCCCAAGCCTTTACTTGTAATACTGCTGATGTGCCGAGTAAGGATATCTTTGTTAAACTGACAACTATGGCAATGTATCCGTAAGTACCAGAGCTGTTCTGTTTTCTATGTGCATGGTCACACAGCACCACTCACTGCATGCCATCGTTAGCCACAGGATGGAACTGCCTCACTGAGCTTTAGCAACAGAGAGAGATAAATGACCTGAGTAGAATCTTTAAACTATTTAAAATTTAGGAACTTGGCATATATCCAACACAGAAATTGGTCTCAGCTATTGTTGCTAAGGTGTTTTTTAAAGAAGACCCTAGTTGATCCAGCTCAAGATGCAAATTCCAACGAATAGGGTGCTCTTTGGTCCTTAATGGGGATACAAAAAGTGTATCAGTTTTCATATCTTGGTGGTTTTGGGATATTCATGAGTGAGTTGTACTGTAATCGTTGTTGATAGCTCAGCTTGACAGCTGATTACAAGCAACAGCACCTTAGTGCACAACAGTTCCCTGAATGCACTGCTTAAAGTACTTTTTGTTTTCAGGGTGTTTATTACTATGTGCTTCAGTTAATTCATCTAATAAATCTTATAATTTTAATAGAATTTTTGTATAAATACCTTTGGACTTCAGGTGCAATATAGTTAAGCTCAGATTCTCCTTCACTACACATCTCACTGTTGCTAAACTCACTTTGCATCTCTTTTTTTGGTGGGTGAAGCTTTTAATATGGTGATGAACTACATAAATATTACAGCAGATGAAGTCTAGTATGACAGCTGACATTTGCTTTAAAATAAATAGAACTAATGTCACTTTCACCCAAAATAATAGGGTATTTTTAATTATTTGAAACTGAATTTACTGAATTACATCTGTAAAGCTTTAGTTTTGGTTTTGGGTTTTTTTTTTCTCTTGTGTTAATTTTGTAGCACTGGAATACTGGGAAACCACTAAGCTGTAGCACTGACCAAATGTCTGTCATATCAATATTTCTGTTTCTCCCTTAGTTTTCAAGCATGTGTGTTTGGTAGGGTGGGAAAAATAGAGGCAACACTCACCCTGTAAAGAGTGCATTCGAAGTGGTAGAAAATGTGGCTTCCTTTCCTTTGAAAAAGGGGTGTTACCTATTGCTGTGCAGACATACTCAGAAGCCCTCAAATGCTTCCCTTTTATGGGAACTTGTATAAATTCAACAAACATTTTCGTTCATGTTTGTGCTTTGCTGTTAAGATCTGTATATGGTGGTAATGCCAAAAGCTATAGAACCTCTAACCTTTAAATTCTGCACAGCTGTAGTTTTACCCTTTCTTCCCCAGTGTATTTTTTTTTCTCCTCTCCTTACTCATTCAAATGTACCTTTTATTCCTAAATCTCTCTCTTGGTTGTGGCACAGTCCTAATGTGCACCTGATTTGATGAGCAAGATTTCAACTCCTGTCCTTCTGTGTGTTTTCGCAGCCATGCCCGGTTACGCTGTATGTGCGCCTGCAACAGGTGTACATTTTGCATCTGTCAGAACTTCCTCAACTCAGACTTGCTGCAATCTGTAAAGAACAAACTCTTCACTGCAGTTCTTAACAGGTCCTTAACTTTATTTACTAGGTACCAGGTGTGCTTTTAAAATAAAGGGTGTCTTTGAAAAAGCAATTGGTAACCTTATGTACTGCAGATTTTTCACTCCATATCCCCTAAATAGGCCGATACTTTAATAATTGTCATAAATTATCAAACTTGGTTTAACTTGAAGGTTCTTCTGAGCTTAGTTCAGTCATTTTTCTGAAACATTACCGATTTGGTTGTTCATTCAGGCTCTTTGTGATTGCAGAAATACTGTGCAGGAATTAGGACTATGTTTTTAGGGAACTGCTAATAGACATTAAGTAGTGTCTACAAATCTGTGTAATATTTCTCACTTGAGGCATTACAGGTTTGTTTAGTATTGATCAGAGGTAGTGTCTTTGAGATACCAGTTACAGAGATACTTTCATAAAGGCACAGCTTGACTTACGGCAGCATCATGTAACATATTACATGTTTATAATTGCTAGTTTGATATTTGGGAGTTCATAGAATTTCTGTGTGTGTGTGTGTGTTATGCTTGGTTTACACAAAGAGTGAGCATTTTGTGTTAAAAAAAATAATGCAGATCTTTTAACATCCAGTTCCTCTCTGAATGAAATGCAACATGTAAGAAGTGGTAAATGCTTAAACATGTGCATTTCCAGACACTTTTGGAAAAACAGTTGGTAAAGAGAGATAACTGGTTTTCAGCGTTGAAAACAGTGCTCCAGCTTGTCCAGTGTGTACTGCAGGCAGTTTTTGACACACAGGAGTTACTAACACCTCAGCACTTGTCATCACATCCCAACAAATGGGAGTTCAAACCAAACAACTGTTGCAGTGCAGTGGTTCCATCATCCACAGCTTTCTTGGAGGCTTAGATGGTAGATGTGTTTATTTGAAGGCCATGGTTGGAATATCCTGACATGCTGCTGATCCATGTATGTTACTACTTGTTACAGGTTTCAGATTTAGCTGCTCCATGTAAGAGTATCTGTCTCCTTTAAATACAAGTTACCCACATGTAGGAGGTCTGCTGATACACCCACCTACAGTACTGAGCATTTTCCTTGTGAAATACCACTTTAATCCAAGATACAAGTGTTAACCACAGAGTGAGAATTCAAGGAAGGGTGAAAAACTCATTAGCTTAGGAAAAGACTGAATGAGTGAGGCTCTTCATGCTGCATTTCTTCTACAGCAGCCATCCCACAGACAGAAATCCTTTGAAATAGCAATCTCTTTGCATATTGTCACTCTAAAATTTCATTGAGCAGTCACTACTAGAAAATCCCACATCTTCATTATTGAGGCTGAAATCACCTCTAACACATCTTCATTTTTTAGAATGGTTTTGGGTTGCTCCATTCACTGTTGTGGCTTGTTTCTCTCTTGTATTGGTTTTATTGAGTCCCGCATTAGACACTGAACTTCATTCCTCTGAAATACTGTCAGGGTTTCAGGGTACTGAAATACTTAAATGAGGTTTGGGATGCTGTCATTCCATACCTTATCACTAGGGAGTGTGGAACAAACATAGGAATCCACTACTGCCTAAAAAGTCAGGGTAAGGAGAATTCCTCATAGACACTTCCCTCCAGAAAGAAGAATTATTTGCTAGAATCCCTTTGTCTCTCAGTCACTAGGGTTTGTTGCAGGTTTCCAGCATGCTCACTTCATCTCACCAACTCCCTAACCAAACACCTTGCTGCAGGTTATTTACCATTCAGCACATGAGCTGCTGCATAACTGCACAAATGGTAGAGCTGGGATATCTGTAAACAAGAGGGAATAGCTCTCAGTTGTAGGTGTAGGAGGGTAGAGATGGTTTCTTGTATAACAATCATACATCTAATGATGTGTCATTAGAGTAGAGAAAGCATTTGGATCAAGAAGGACTTTCTGATTCAGTTAGTTTCTATAACTTTTCTTATTTTGCCTTCTCAAGTGCTTACCATTAGGTCAGATAGTTGGGCAAAAGTTAGATAACTGATGAAGGAAGGAGGTTTCTCGAGAGTACTTTATTCTCCTGATCCCCTCCTATTTCTTTAGGCTGTAGAAGCTTTTTCAGGTAAATTGAAATTTTTCACACTGGACCCTTCTGGTGCTATGTGTTGCTGCGTAAGCCCTAAACACTGTTACCAAGGCACAATATAAAATGACATTTGAATATTCCCACCATAGTAATTAAAGGAAGAACACTGCCTCTGTGCAACTGAGAAACCTGTTCATGCCCCCCCCTCAGTTTCTCTTCTGTGGACAAACTTCAGAGGCTCCCCTGAGGGTTGCAGGCTGTCAGAAAGGCAAGTTCAGCTTGGCGATTGCTTTGTTGGTTTGAACTACCCAGGGTCACACTTTATTGGTTCTTTGAGGAAGGAGGCACAGCATTCATAGCACTGGACATGCACGTATGAGACTTGCTAATATCCTGTGTTTTTATAGTTTTAATTTGTTCTTTCCTTTAGGTGTTCACTTGTATTTGGCTGGCTGGTACCTAATATCTTTTTGCTACATTGTTTTACCAAAAGCAGGATTTCTGCTTTTGTCATTCTAACCCTTTCTTTAATGATGAGCTTGGATTTTTGGCTTTTTTTTTCTTGGTTTCAGATCATCCATGTTGCCTTTTGCTTGTACAGTAGTGGCATTTTTCTGTCAGCTAAGTTCATTGCAAAATAAGACGATCCTAGTGCATGAGAATTCCTGTTGTTCAGCAAGGAGACTTCTCAGAGGATGTTTTTCTTCTAGAGTTTTAAAAACATTGTGGAATTGAAGTGAAATTCTACTTCCATATGAAACCTGGTTGTTTCAGGAATTGTTAGTAAGGTTTTGCTTTCTGTGAAAACCTTCCTTCTGTGAAATTAAAGTTAAGACAATACATTATTATTACATTTTCCTGTAATGGAAAGTTCTAAGAGTATAATCCAGGGTGTGCAGTGTACGCAGTGTGCTTTTCAAAACTTGTGAATTGCTATTAAATCTAATTGCAGAAATCTGTCTGTACACTTAAGTGTCCCCCAAATTAGGACATTGCTAAATGACATCCCCAATATCATTACATTAGGGCATTAGAAATTGCTAATTTATTTTCCTCCTTCTCTAAGCTGTTCAATACCCGCAACTGCATAGAAATTTGCAAAGCTGTGTCCCCTGATTTATTTCTAAATAGAGTGTATTCATTTGGCATTTTACAATGGCATTTTTAGGTTTTATGGATAATAAGTTGCATTTGGAGCTTTGCACATTTTAGATGACTAATGCATGGAGGAAAATTCTAACTGCTGGACTTAGTTTGCATCCTAGGAAAATATGTGCCTGAAGGGAAGCTGCAGCAGCTCGTGCAGGTTACACAATGCTTTTGGAATTCAGTTGCTTATATTTAATGGTTAGAACCTTTGTCAGAGCAGCCTGCTGCTGCTGCTGCATGAACTTGCTTAGAGTTCTGGTGTGAGTAGCCATGTGAGCAGCCTGTTGGCCTCACCACTGTGCTTTTTAAATGCTTTGGAAGTTACTATAGGAATGGTTTTGAACTTCTGTATTTAAGGATAAACCTTCTCAGACCTGGGAATTATTCTGCTGCTGATCTAGGGAAAAGTGTCAGCATCGGCCTATAACTCAGCAGTTTTCTGTGTGTACCCATGGCAGGCATGCTCAGTTAACCTCTTAGTAAGTGCATGTGACAAACTTCTTGCGAGTTGTTAAAGCCTCTTGAAAAAAAGACTGTTCAGATTTCAAAGATCTTATTCAAAAAGTGACAAGATATTTGACTCACTATTAAGGGTAGGTGGAATAAAAACATGCCTTTTTTTTTTCCAAAATGTGCATTAAAATCTGAATTTTGTGCCAAAGGCAAAACTTCTAAACTTTCGTATATTTGTGGAACTAATTGTGTGATTAAGTGCACACAGCAGCCTGTCTGGAAAGTTTGAAACATCATTTTTATTACTAATAAGCAAGAGTTTCAAATACAGCTTCATTTCAAATACAGCTTTATTTATGGAGTCCTGACAACTACTCTATGTGTGTGTAAGTGCACATCTATATAGATGTTTTACCCTTGGAGAGAATATTTTTTCTAATTCAGAGTTACTCTCTTATTAGTAAGGCAGTAATAATTTCCACCACTGGTGAAAATTAGTTTCATAAGCACAACTAGACTGAAATAAAATTTGAACGTGATTTTTTGAAAAGGTAGAATTTTTCAGTGTGTATTGAAAAAACTTTTTGTGCATTGTAGCCACCTTCATGTCAAAGAACCTGTGCTAGAAACAAATATTGATCCTTTTTTATTATCTCAGATTTTTATTGTTCTGTTAATGGCAGCTAAACAATATTAAAGTTGTAAAAATGGGTTTTATGACAGCATAAGGAACATTGAAAGAAGAAAAATTGGACATTTTACCAAGTTGTAAAGCAGTTAGACATCCATAATGTTCTGAATTTCAGTCAGCATTTTTGAACTTCGGATTTTCGGGCTGAGACATTCAGAGTAGATTTCCTTGAGGTTGTAAGACAAGTGCCTGTCTCAAATTAGTTCCTTATTTAAATGAAAGAATCTGCTATTGTTAGGCTTAGAAAAGGGATCAAAGCCAATTTAGTCTCCCTTTCGACATTACAAGAGGATTTTATCATGGCTGAGAACATATTAATTGTTTCTAGAAGAATGAAGCGTGCTCAGCAAGTTTCTTGCATACCATTAAATATGGACATGTGCAAAACAAGGCAAATTACAGATAGGAATCAAAATCTAGATGTGAGAGAGAGTGCTTTATGAGGCAATGCAAAAGCGTTAATTTGCAATTTAAACATTGATTTACATATTTAAAGGAATGGGGTTTAAAATTGTACAAGTAGTTGGGCATTTGAATTAACCAAATTAAACTTGGAGACTTGTTAGTTATACAAATACTTGTCCAACACAGCTTGTCATGTAATTATTAAAATCATGTTACCTTCAAGTTATTTATTTTACATACACAGATTAGTTTTATAATTTACAGATCTGAAGACAAGGATTTTATAGCCTTTTACTAAGAAGTAACCCCAAACTACCACTGTAGTGATAAAATACAGTCTTTGAGTTGTCAACAGCAGTGGGATCTTGTCAGTTTTAGGGCTGATGTGTTGGAGTCATTCCAGTGTGTTTAGCACAGGTGCTCCAGCTCATGCATATGGTGCAGGAATATTGCAGTGTCTTGTGGACATGTGGAAGTTGAGGCTGTGGAGGTGGAGTGGGAAGAGAAATCCAGTTTCTTAAGCAGGTTTCTTTGTCCTTAAATCAATGGCATTTAGCTACATGAAATCATACATTTTACTTAGCTTATTAAAAGCACAAACTCGATTTGTTTCTGGTTTTCCCCCAGCACTAAGTTTTTAACAACTGCACAAGAATCAGAGGCTAGGTGGCTAAAAATCAGAAATTCTCTGGGCTTTGTGATTTGAGAGGGTTGCTGTTGTTGAGCCATGCAATGAACTGCACTGTGCATGTGTGTGAAAAGGTTAAGAGCCTACCTAGCTGAGGTGGGGGCCATGCTGTTAGCAGACGAGGAGAGCAGGATTATGCAGCAGGTGCACGCCGTCCACTCGGTAGAAGATTCCATCTTCATGGAGTCATCTCTTGGTCCACGTTTGCTTGAAGACAGGTAACAACAGCCAAACCTAGGTGACCTTGCCATTGCCTTTTCCCTTTCTTCCCTTCAGCAAGCCACTTGACATCTAGTTTGCAGAGAGTTTGTCAAAACTACCTGTAGAAAAACTAATGCTTGCAGGAATTCTTGGATTTGGTGTGTTCCATAACCCAGCAAGACATTCTTAAATAAGATCAGGATTTTTTAGACTAAAGAGCAGCTGTGTGTGCACCAAAGAGCCTGTTCTTCAGCATGTGGTATGACAGAACGTTGGTTAACTATCTGGCTGATACGGCTCATGCAAGTGTCTACTAAAGCATATCCAAAACTGGTTTTGTGTGTTTTGATAGCAAGTAGCAATTCCTGCTCTATTAAACAGCTTGAGCTACAGCTCTGCAGTTCTCACTCTATGAACTCCTGTGTGTGTTTAGGATCTCTCTGCTCCTTTACTTAACCCTCCTGCAGCTTCACTGAGTAACCCATGGTGATTAACACAGGCTAAAATACGTAGGCTAGTAAAGTTCTGTCCTAAGTTCTATCTTTAAAGCAAACAAACAAAAAAATCAACTTTACTATTGTTTAGGAACTTCCTGTGCTTTGAATTTTGGCATTTATGATAACTTGTTTTAAATGGTAGCTCCTGCTTTCTGGTAAGCTGTCATACTTGAGACTGCTGTCGAGGGTGGCCAGCTGTATTTAACTGAGCATGTTCACAGACTTCTTGCAATATTTGGGAGAGTTGGATCATTGCCTGTCTCCACTGTCACGTGCGATGTGGCTTTTTCTGTCATACAGTCACTCCATACTATCTCTTTCTGTTGGTGCCATGGTCACTGCTTGTTTCACTCACACTCTCTCTTAGCTTTCAGCTTGGTGTTGGATGACTGTTTCTGTTGCTGTTGTTGTGACTACTGGGAAGAAAGGGATTTACACATGGTTTGATTCTAGCTTTTGGAAAAATATTACTTGCTACTTGTCAGTAAACTTTTGGGGGGGATAGAATAAGTAGATATTCAACAGGACTGGGAAGATTTTCATGGAAAAGCAGAAATACTAAACTCAACATTTAGAAAAAAAATTTTAAAAAAGGATTTTGCTGGACAGAGCTGTTCCCACTATGAGTCATTAATTATTTGTAGCTATTTCTGTTTTCCTTTCCTGAATGCTTGCTGGTACTCTCAAAGGAGACACATCCCCACATCCATGAGTAATGATCTGCTCCTGCATTTCTCCTCAGCCGTGTGAGTGCTCTGACTTCAGGGAGATCGGATGTGGTCAGGGCTGCAGATCAAATCCAGAGCTTTAAGAAAAGCAGAATGGCTGTAAAGTGCTCATAAGGCTGAATTGTGAGCTGTTTGCCTGTGACAAGTGTAGTGATGAATTTCCAAAAGCAGAGTAGTTTAGCACAAGTTGTCTGGAGCTCCTGTCATGGAATTAACCTGGTTCTGTGTCTGTGTTAAATTTCAGGCATGTGACACAAGCAGACCTCAAGAGCTCAACATTCTGGCTCCGAGCAAGTTTTGGTGCTACTGTGTTTGCAGTGTTGGGTTTTGCCATGTACAAAGCACTACTAAAGCAGCGATGATCTGAGAAGAAGCACATCTGGCCCTACCAAATAAATAAATAAAAAACCACTTTTATGTACATTCTGAATGCTTTAAATTCTGCTAGAAATATTTATATATGCAGAGTTACTTTATTAATATTTGTAATTCATGCATAAGATTATTTTAAATTATAGCTCTAACTACAGTATTGCATAATGTGTGGAAAAAAAGGAATTGCATCTTAACAGCCAGCTAAAATGGCTTAACTTGTGAGGCCAAAAGGGAATTTGTTGTAAATAACTTGTACATATTTAAGCAAGTACGACATTGCTTCCCAAGAACCTATTCAAAATACTGTTCTTAGATGTTCACCATGGTGACATTCTAATGTATAGGTGAAATTAATTTTCAGTAGAGTAGAGTCAACTCAAGGATCATACTTCCTCAAGGATTGCTTATTTATTTCACATTCATCTGAAGTGGCTTCATCTTTTTGGACTATAAGCTGTACCAGGCAGAATTTGTGATTTTCATTCATATTTTTAACTGATGAACAAATTTGCCCTTCTAATCATGCATTTCAGGAAAGAGTCACCTTTGCTTTCATGGCCTATGATTTTGTATTTTACATGACCAGTGACATATTTAGAGTCTGGTCTTTCTTTTAAAAGGAAAAAAGTAAACTTCAAAAACTGCCAGATCAACTTCATATGCTGTGTGTAACCTGTGTTTTTCATTTTTCACTGTGTTGTGTTTTATAACCCTCATGATCAGACAAGCAAATTTGTATATTATATAAATGTTTATAATTTGGAAAGTTGCAGTTTAATTTCTCATATCTGTCAATCACACCCATTGAAAGCTGTGTATAAGAGAAAACTACAATAGTACACAGTGCCTGTTCTACTGTAGTGTATTAGTTGCATGGATCACAGTGCATTCTGTAATGGGCTAGAATTACCTATAGACACAGCTTTTTTAATGATCAAGTAAACCAAACATTAAATTCCTCATGACAAACCTATTTTTCCATTGCTGGCCTTTTCAAGTATTTCAATAAAATAACTGTGTACTGTGTCTGTGTTTATCTTCTTTTTCTTTCCCTTCCTGTTCCCTGGAAGGTGGAGTTTAACAAAACTTTGTTCTTTTTGTGAAAGGATGCTGTTGGTGCCCTCACTTGTTAGAGGTTACATATCTTGGTGGTGCAGTTTCTCTGGTATCTCTCATGACTGCACTGCCTCCAGTTGGGAGTTTATTTCTGATTTCTGTAAGAAAACCAAAGTGCCTTCGATGATACTTTAAAGCTGAAACGCAAATAGTCAAGCATGAACTTTGTATTTACTGTCAAGGACAAAGAGGGGGAGAAAAGACCGAATATTTCAGTGGGGTTTAGGGAGTTGTGCGCAGTGGCTTGGTGAATATTTTCGAGTTGGTTAAACAAGCTCCAGCAGTGCGCCGTTCCCGGGGAGCGGGGAGGAGTCCTGGAATCCTCCCGAGGGACCTCCGGCGCGGCCGCCAGGGGGCGCTGCCGCCGAGCTCACGGGGCCGCGCTGAGCCGGGGACCGGCGGGAGCGGGAAACGGCCCCGTCAGCCCGGCCCGGCGGGGAGCGAGAGATCCTGCACGGAACGGCCCCGTCAGCCCGGCCCGGCGGGGAGCGAGAGATCCTGCACGGAACGGCCCCGTCAGCCCGGCCCGGCGGGGAGCGAGAGATCCTGCACGGAACGGCCCCGTCAGCCCGGCCCGGCGGGGAGCGAGAGATCCTGCACGGAACGGCCCCGTCAGCCCGGCCCGGCGGGGAGCGAGAGATCCTGCACGGAACGGCCCCGTCAGCCCGGCCCGGCGGGGAGCGAGAGATCCTGCACGGAACGGCCCCGTCAGCCCGGCCCGGCGGGGAGCGAGAGATCCTGCACGGAACGGCCCCGTCAGCCCGGCCCGGCGGGGAGCGAGAGATCCTGCACGGAACGGCCCCGTCAGCCCGGCCCGGCGGGGAGCGAGAGATCCTGCACGGAACGGCCCCGTCAGCCCGGCCCGGCGGGGAGCGAGAGATCCTGCACGGAACGGCCCCGTCAGCCCGGCACCGGCGGGGGGCGAGTTCTGCGGCCCCGCTGAGGGAGGCGCCCCTGCCCTGAGGCGCTGTCCGCCCGCCCTCACGGCCCGAAGCGGCCAGCGCAGGTGAGGGACGGGGCGGATCACCGCCTGCTTATATAAAACAGGCCTTCCACAGTCGTCTGGGGAGAGGAATTTTCTTGGGGACGAGCACACAAGTCCTACTATCCAGCTCTGTTGTGGCCCCATCCGGGTGGGTGGTCAGTGTTCTCTGAGGGAGCCCCGGTGCCACCAGGTAAGAGTCATGATGTCCCTGTGCCACTGGCCAAGTCCTCCTGGATCCTATGAGGATTAGAGTTGCCATGAGGGGAAATTCTTCTCGTGGAGTATATGACGAAGAGTGTCCAAAAGTTAGCTACTGCAGTTAAGTGCTGGGAAGAAGGTGCAGCACCCCAGTGCACTTACTCTCGATAGTGATTTGGTTTTTTCCTCTGGTGCTGTCAGTTTTCTAACAACTTCTTTCATTGTATTTTCCACAACCAGACTCCATTTCTTCCTGCTCAGTCTGATGCGTGAATTGCCTGACCATGGTGTGAAGTCACTGAGAGGACAAAGACCTTGATTCATCTTCCTTGGAGACACATCCTTCACCCCTCAGCTTTGACCTCTTGTCTGAAAGCTTGTCAGTTCAGGATTAATAGTAAGCAAGACTTGATTTTGTGGGAAGAGATAGGATGGAGTTGAGTTACAGGCTGTGGGACAAAGAAGCACATGACGGCACAGAGAGGCTTGTCTCCGCCGGACCCTGGGGAGAGGAGGTGTCACACGGCAGAGCCCTACGGAGAGGAGCTGCTGGAAGCTGACAGACGGGTGAACAGCGCATGATCACCCCACAGAAGGACATTCAGAAAGCGTGTTGCTGATGCGGCAGCATGGGATAGGTCACGTAGTGAGTATTGCCATGTAAGGAAATACTGTGCCTTGAAGAAGTGTATAAACCCAGCTCGTTTCTTTGAATAAATGATTCAGATTCCCTGCCGGTCTGGGTCCGTGTTGCAATCGCTATGAATGGTGCCCTGCATCAGGGCCTAGAGCTGTAGGTGAGCCACGGAGGACATGAGGGCTGGACAGTCCTCATCGGACCCGGCAAAGTCCGTGTCCCAATCACTGACATGATTTTATGTTGGAAATTAACCTTGACTTACTAATTGGTCTCCATTTCAAACAATTCCTTTGTTTAGGAATGAACCTGTGCTGTGATCTCAGCAGGTGACAGGTAAAAACAAGCAGACACATCTTAAAATACCACAAGGTTGACCTGATATGAGAGCTCCCTTTTAAGACAACTGCCCCAGAAAGGGTGAATGGCAGATTTAATTATTTCACCAGCTATAATGAAAAAGACAATTCGAACCAGCTGCAACCAGTAGTAGCTACTGTGGCAGAAGAGAGCAGTAGGTGAAAAGACTAGAGTGCTTTTTCAGTGCTGGACTTGGAAAGTTCTAAGTACAACATGGAACAGGGAGGGTCAGGAGGATGGTCTTTCAACACAAGTTAGAAATCACAGAAGAGGTTGGACTTTATTTTTTCCCACTATTCCTTCTCTTCAGGAGGGAGAGTACCCATGAGTCAGGGGGAAGCCAAAAGGCAGCACATACAGTCCAATTCATATTGATTCTGTGAGGTAAACTTGTGTTGTCCCAGCACAAGGAGTATCGCTGATGCTCCAAGAGTCCTTTGCCACTGGTACCTTTTGGACTTGAGTTTAAACCCCAGTCTCAAACCATCTGTGGTCCTTAGAGGTTTTTAGCTGTTTTCATGAGTCTGAAGGAGTTAATCTGACAGGTCTGATCCAGTCCCAGCTGTGTATGTGCTATCTAATTTCCTTCTAAGCTTGTGTTTGTGTGCAGTATTTTGAGGTTTTGATCCAAAATGCTGCATTTTC
The DNA here is from genome assembly GCA_013397775.1 of Eulacestoma nigropectus. Taxonomy (NCBI): domain Eukaryota; kingdom Metazoa; phylum Chordata; class Aves; order Passeriformes; genus Eulacestoma; species Eulacestoma nigropectus. The sequence continues at coordinate 1,107,076 of VZTE01000636.1, read as the reverse complement.
CTTCAGAAGTTGCCTCCCAAGTCTGGCCAGCTGGCTGAGCTCTGGTATGGAAATCAAGCTGGGTAGGTTGCTCCACATAATTCCAATTGTCGGAGTTGGGAAGTTTTGTAAAAGCCCTTTGGGGCTACTTTGGGTGGAGAAAGGACCTGTGAACAAACTGTTTAGATTTGCTCCAGAGGGCTTAGCTAACAGATGTTGGCTGGGTCCCTACTTTGAGGGGGGTTTATTGCATATTCATGAGCTGACCTTTTGAGCCACTTCCAATTCAGGGAGGACATACATCTACATTTTGTTTGCAGGATTTTGACTATAAAAGTTGCCTATATGACTGAATGTGAAAATGGATTGGGGTTTATTATTTCAAGTCCTTTCTGTGTTTCTTCTGAAGCCCTTCCGTGTTCAGTCTGCATCTGCTCTGGAGTGGCCCACAACCCCCCACTTTATCTAGCAATTACTGTCTTCCAAGGTAGAGTCACCAGGGTATGCAATGGGGAGAAATGACATTCTAAATTAAGAGACTCACACACTTGCAAGATGATAATTTGTCTGTAACAAAACTCCTCATTAGAATACTGTTAATTTCCTTTCTGTGACAATTATAGCACAGCACTAGCTCATATGTGCAATGTGCAGAGATATTTCCCTGAAAAAAAAAAAAAAAACCCTATCATTACCACTAGTGAAAAACAGTCCTTAGAGGAGAAAAATGAACTTGTAATTTTGCAGCAATTTCCCAATTTAGGTAAGGTAAGGAGTTTGGGGGGTTCTCCCTGTTGTTGATTGTATTCATGTTAGACTTCACAGTTGGCATTTTCCCACTAGCATCTGGAATCAGAGATAATACAGTCCCCAACTGAGTGGAACCTGTTACCCCTGAAATTCAGCTCATTTATTCTCTCTTTACTTTAAAAACTTGCTTCCCTCCTCCCTACAGACATCTTTAAATGACTGCTGTTTCTTTCTGTTGGCATAGCATATTTTTGCTTATCCATCTGTTTTGAAGTTTTGATGAGGTTTAGTTTTTCAATCAAAAAGAGATTGTTTGTATAATCACTATTTAGTGCCTGGAATATTTTGGCAGGGTGGTGTTAGTATGAGTGAAGTGGGTCAGTGCTTCTCAGTAGTGCTGGATTTGGTATCCTGTTCTTATGCTTCAGGAGAGCAGGCTGCACAGGCTCTAGACCAGCGAGAAATGGCTCAAGGAATTGCCTTTAAATGTGCAGAAGGTCAGCTCTGTTTCAGTGATGTCATTAAGAGGACAGAAGCCCTCCTGTTCATCAGTTGCAGTGAAGACCTCAGAAGAGCTTTTAATTTGTTGTCATTTTCCTACTTGAATCCTGAGCTAGAAAAGTTCTGTTCAGGTCTAAGGGTCCTGGTTTTACTTCTCTGCTGTATGCTCTGCTACTGCAGGATGGAAGATCCTGCTCCTTTTCCAGAGGTATTTTAGCTGGATTTGTTTTAATTTTTGTTGTTGTGGTTAGTTGGTTTTTAAACAAATAGTAGAGAAAAGAGGGACTTCCAGTGTGGTTCTGTACTCGTGCCTGAGGTGTCTCTGATCTGATACTGGAACTTTGCATCAAGAAAACCTGGCCTGTGGTGCTGGACTCTGCTCTGACTCTGTGCTCTGTCTGGCTTTTAGCAGAAAGCAGAGGCACTGGCACCATGTGGATCAGCCTGGCTCTGCTCGCCCTTCCCCCTTGCCAACCTGCTATTTCTGTACTTGACTGGAAGAAGCTAAAACTGCTGGATTTTTGCCGACAGTCAAGGCATTCCTCAAGTTCCTAATCCAGGCTCCAGATGGTTAAGTTCCCCATCCTGACATATAGGAACAATTATGGTAAAAGATGTAAAACCCCACACCAGCCCCTCACGGTGAGACTCCGGGACGGAGAAGTCGCCTGCAAAGAGCCCCGATGAACTGGCACTTCTGGTCACCTGTCCGCGGGCAGGAGGGCAGGGCTGGAACCAGCCGGGCCCCGCCGCAGGGGCTGCCCGGTGCCGGCCACGGCCGAGCCTCCACGGGTCGCCCCGCGGGAGGCGGTGCCGGCCGTGGGCAGGGGCCACCCGGCGCTGCTCCCCCCGCCGTCGCCCAGCCCGCATCCTCGGACGTGCCGCAGCTCCGGGCTCTGCCTCCGAGAGCCCCGGGGCTCCCCTGCGCCGGGAAGGGCGGACCCCCCTCCCCGGGCGATGGCTCGGGGGAGGCGCCGGCCGTGCCCGGGCCGGGGGCACCGCCCGGCCGCAGGGGCGGGAGGCGGGGAGGGGTCACTGCCCCGGCCGGAGCTCGGCC
>VZTE01000636.1:920696-1104627 GCA_013397775.1 Eulacestoma nigropectus | reverse complement strand
GACCGTTTCCAAGCATGGGAGACAGGCTGCCGGAGCCTCACGCCAGCTCTTCCCCCGCTGTGGCTGCCAGCTCGGAGGCGGAAGAAATCGAGGTGCTGGACTCCGAGGATGTCCTACCTATGGCCGCAGAGGATGTAAGTTTCCTTTGCTCGATATCTTCCCCCCTCTCCCCCGGACCGGGTTAATCGGCTCAAGGTATTCATAGCTGAAGCCTGGGATGGGGACAGGAGCGGAGCCGGTGACCCTGCGGGGCGAGGGAAAGCCGCCGTCCCCGCCGCCCTCCCGCCGCCCTACGCGCCCCCCGCCGCTGGATGTCTGCGGGTTCCAGCAGCCGCCAGGCTGGCTCCGTCTCCGGGGCCGCAGCTCCCGGCCCGGGAAGCCCCGGCGGCCCGGACAGGCTCCCGGTTCGCTGGGTGCCCGCGTCCGGCGGGGAGATGCCGGTGGGTTGCGGCTGGCCGGGCAGGGGCAGCGGACTGCGCACAAAGGCGACTCTGGAGCCTGGAGAGGGGCTGACGCCTTGGCTCGAGGGGACAGAGAGCTTCTCCAGAGCCACAGCCACCCGGAGGGTGACAGATGTGAAATGCTCCCGCTCTCGGGAGCTGCTCTCTCTTCCAGCCCCCGAGCAAGAAACAGTCGAGTAAGTTTTGTCCTCGGCTCGACAGGGCTGATGGCTTCTCTCCACCCTCCGAGCTCTGATGGCACGTGAGGGTGGGGTAACTTGGCACCGGCTCTCTGCTCACCCAGCCCAGAAGGACGCGAAGGGGTCCTGCGCACTCCAAATCTGCTCCTGCTATGCTGAGCGGCAGTGCCTGCAGAGCTGAGGCAGTTTTTCTGCATTTGCCGGACCCGGAAGCAGGAGCTCACCGTGCACCTGTCTGGGAGGGAGTGAACGTGAGAGATCCTGCAGTCCTGGTGCATCCTAGGACTGCACACAGCTCTCCTTCCCAGCAAACTCGGCTGGGATGAGGACTGCTCAGTCTGCTCAGTCTGCAGCGGTAAGTGCAGGGTCTGTTCCTGCCTGTGAGACATAAAGTAGAGATACTAAATGTCTTTCTGAAGCGGGCTCTAGCTCGGGTCTTGCACCAGTATGAAGGGGACGCTTGGGAGCTGAGCCTCCAGCAAGGGCGCGTCCCCCCTCGACCCTCTCTCTATCTTTTTGACGCTGCTGGAGGAAGCCAGCCGGGCATGCTTAGGGACAGAGCCTGCTCTTCACCCCCCAGCCCTTCCTTCTGAATCACCTAGAATTCGGTTGCTGTTGGGTTTTCCTCCCAGAGGGTAGCGGAGGAAGTGCAGTTGCTTGCTAGAGCTGCCTTCCCCAGTCTGTATTCCTGAGCACAGTGCAGTCAGGAGGGAGCGTGTGATGCAGTTTGACCTCTGCTACAACACTGCCAGACAGTCCTAAGAGGAGATGCCTGACTCAGGGACGTGTGTGGCTTTGACTTGGAAAGGGTGGCTTTCCAGGAGCTTTCACAGTCCAGGTTTCCAAATCCTAGTACTTGCTGACATCAGACTGTGGCCATTTTTTCTCTGACAAATTTTTTGCTTGTCTGGATGGTCCTACAAGAAAGATTTCCTGTTGTGATACAAGTGGGCCCCTTGGAGTTACTCCAGCCTCCACACAAATGCATCCATTAGCAATTCAATCCTGCCAGGGGGCCCAGGAGATGCTGAAGTGCTGAGTGCCTGGCAGGATTGGGCTCCTGGGACAGGAGTTGTCCCTGGTGAAGTCTAGATTCTCATCCCAGTTCCACTGCTACCTTGCTGCTTGACCTTGAGGTAGGACATCTTGGGTCAGATCCAGCTCGCAGTGTCTTGCCATTACTTGCATTGTTATTTGACTCTGGTACCTTATTTTCTATAATCAACTAAACTAAAGCCTGCAGCTGCACTGGTTATGGGAAGCTGCTGAGACCTGGCTGTAGATGATGTGACAGAAGCCTGAGGTATCATGTATCATCTGCAAATCAGAAAAGCAGGAAGTGGTGTAAATGCCCTCCTTTTCCTCTGCCAAGATTTCCTGCTAAAACAAGCAGGCTACAGAGCATCATCTTTGAAAATTTCAACTGCTCTTTGCTACTCTGTGTCCCCCTGAGACCTAACTGGGGGTTGATTTTGTGTTGTTGTTATTACATCTGAAAGCCTCATGGAAGCTCTCTGGCTTGGCCAGCAAGAACTGACACAAGGTCAGTTCTTTATGTGTTATTAACCACAAAAATATCACACAGTGGAGGTTTGGCTGTCACAGCCTTGACTGTGTAACAGCTCAGCTGTGATGTCATTGCAGCTCTCAGAGCAGCATTCCATAAAGACAGGATTCAGGCAGTCCCAAAGTGTTCTCGTTAAAATGCTGGGCTGATTTATGATGATAAATGGGAGTTTATAAATGGAGAGAGACATGGGGAGGAGGGGAGCCAACAACTTAAGTAATGAAAAGGAATTCAGTGGCCTGATACCCCACTGTCTCTCCAGTCAATTCTGCTTTAGATTTGCCTACCATGTGAAGGGAAATGTTCTTCCAGGGCTAGATAAGACTCTCACCAGACTTCTGCTTTGCTAATAGCACTGTGAGGAGATTTGCTTCTAAGAGTCTGTTTGTTGTTTTACTCAATTTGTTTTTTTTTCTGGGAAGGTGAATGAGGCAGAAAAAAGATATGCTGAACAGCACTTCAGACAATGGAGCTGGAAATGTGCAAATGTGCAAATGTTTCTGGGGATCCCAAGCCAGTGGTTACCCCAGTGCTGCCCCATGGAAGTTGCTGTCTTCTCAACTGGCCCCTAAATCCAGGATAGATGAGAGAGAGAGCCTTAAACAATTCCTTAGGAATTTCCTCTGTTCCGTGGGACAGTGAGGCAGCAAGTCTGAGTCAGGGAGGTGACTTGACATCAGTCTCTCTACAAAGCATAAATCAGAGCCAATTCCCAGTTTATTTTTTCTGTTTCCAAGTGACAAGGACTTGTGGAGTGTTCACATGGTTGTGAGCATTGAAGTGGAGCTTCCTCCTATACAGCATTTTTAAGGCAGATCTGATAAAACAAAAGATGTGGGGTAAATCCTTGCAATGGGCTCTCTCCAGCCTTCCACCCTCCCACCTTGCATAAGAGGAATTACCTGTTTTTCAGATGTGGACATGTGAGGTTCAGAGAACTGATGGGTTATCAAAGAGCCTGCAGAAAGCCAGAGTCAGGAGCAGGCAGCAGACAGGGCTCTGACAACCCAGCAAGGCAATTGATCGATCAGTGTTGGGCCACAGGATCTCAGAAAGTGATCTGGAAAAACATTGCTAATTCCTTCCTTCCCTCAATATACACAGAGCTTTCTTGATCCCTGTGAGTAAACCCTCCTTTTTTTCCTTGCTTGCCTGCAAATAGACTAAGTGGGAGAAAACAGAATTAACATGTGAATGTTTTGAGTTCATCCTAATTTGGATTTGTAAATGAAAACTGTTCTCCCTGTGTTTGGTAGATTCCCCTGCCTCCTCCTCCGGAAGGGTAGGTGATTCTGGGATGAAGAAGGATGTTGGAAATGGCATTAAATCATTTGGTTTTTTCTCTGTTAGAATATACTTCTACAGTTTCCTGCATGTTAATGTCGTTGCTCTTATACCTTCTTTTTATTCTTTTTCCTCCCTTATGCATTGCCTCTCAGCACTGGAAAGCCCTATTTGATCAGGTATGTGAACAACTGATATATTGTCTCTGTCTTGTGAGCAAAGAGCCTAACCTCTGGTTAATTTCCTTTGTACTGGCTTTTCCCTGCCTTTAAAATACACCCTATGAGTAATGTGCTCCATGCTCCCAGTTCCCAGGATGCTGATGTGCAAGTCGTAATTATCACGGCTGCTTTAGGCCTTTCTCTCAGTTCCTCTTCAGAGTAGCCAGGGACAGGAGTGAGCCCATCCCTGGCGGCATAGGGGCTGAGCCAAGGTGCTGCAGCAGGTGCTCTATCTGCTGCCAGGTGTGCTGTCCTTGCTTGTGGATTAAAGGATCTTCTACTCTTTCAGGCAGGCAGACTAAGACCTGTAAAACCAGCACTGTGTTCTTTGAAATGGCTCCCCAGCTGGTAAACTGACTTCTGCAGGGTTACATCATCCAGGGAGGACCTGCTGCTTTAAACTTGCACAGGATTAGCAAAGAATCTGCTTCTGTACCAAAGACTGCGGTTGTGTCAGATAAATGCCTTGGGTCAGATCTGTAGCTGGCTGAAATGAGCACAGCTCTGAAGAGCTCTGAGCTGTAGCTGCTGAGATTTTGGGTTGTGGTTTCTAGTTTGTAAATTATGCTTTTAGCTGCTTTCACTGACACATTTGCTTTGTGGTATCCCTTCCATCTGCCAGGTTGAAATGTGTAGCAGCTATAAACAGAGGTATTTTTCTAGGGTTGACTTGTTTCTAAACTGCAGCACTCTCTTGATGTCATAAACTTTTGTGCTGTTGTGCGTGCATGTAAATGTCACCTTCTGTAAGGGAGCTTGCTCTGACGCTGGAATCATCCTGGCAATAAAGTTTGGATGGGATTTCATCCCTGCTTTATGAGGCAATAATCTTGCCTCTGTGTCTGGCTGACTACAAAGCCAAAAGCTTTGGTGCAGCCTGCGAAAGGATGTCCTTGGTACCCTGGGGGTCCTCTTATCATTCAGCTATTAACTGGGGCTGCTCGTTCTGATGAGTGCTCATTTATACCCAGTTAGCCGTGACCAACTGCTAATCCACATGTCTGGACTGCAGCACGTTGGCTGTGTTACAGCCAGCCCGCAGCTGGGAGCTGGGTATTATGATTGTTGATCACACCTAAATCGTGTGGTGTGTTTGAATTCGCTGGGGCTCGTAGGGGATGCTGCCACTGAAAAGGTGGATGCACAATAATTTGCTTGTGGTCTAGGCTGAATGTTTGTTCCAGCCACTTTGAATTCTTCTGTCTCCAACACTGGCCTTAATTTGGAGTCTTATTCTACAAGCATCCTTTGAAGTCATTGAGTCCTTGTGGGACGGGGCTGTTGGCTGGTAGCTACCTCGGGCTCAAAGAGAGGAATCTGTAATTTCCCATTGGACTTGCTTGAATAGTAGATGGGGGTTTTTCCTGCTTTTTTTTTCTTTTTAAGGGAAGGGAGAGTTTGACTGTTGGATTTACAGAACATTAGCCTAGTAACAATGGAACGGGCTGTAAAGGCAGACCTTCGATAATTAGCTATGTTTCAATTAGGGCTGCAGCTGAATTTTAAACCTTGTCTGTAAGGCTTTATTATCAAAGAGAATGCAACCTGTGACAACTACATGTAAGTCCTGAATAAATCAATAATGTCCTTGTTGCCTGTGGGCAAAGCTGACGTCTTCCTGGAGCATTTTATCAGCAAAGCAATGCAATAAGTCCTGCAGTGAATTGCAGGATGCTGTTTGTCATGGAACAAGGTTGCTATTCCCAGCAGCAGTGTGCTAGGAGGAGAGGGGAGCACTTTGTTTAGCTCTGATTGGCATCCATGTGAAACATGAGGACAGTCTTAATAACTAGAGAAAGCCTATGTGTTGACACTGGGAACAGTTGCAGCTCTCCCTGGGAGTCAGGACCTGGCTGGGTGTGTACTTGGAGTGGAAATGGGTGGCCTAGGGTGCACGTGCATTTGTGATTCATGGGCTGGGACTGAGATTTGAGAGCCACCCTCTCAGCTGAGACATGTGGACCTCTGCACTCACCACCTCCCAGGAGAGCAAGAGAAGGCTCTGGAAAAAGTGTTAGAGCAGTTAGGGAATTTACAGGCTGGGAGTCTGCAAGTGCCTTGTTGCTGTTATACTCCATCATCCCAGAAAACTGTGAAGGAGAGGTCAGTGCACACACACACAGCCTTTGAGAGGGGAAAGAATTAATTATTAATAAATTATTAATTTTATTATATAATTATAATTATAATTATTATTAACATCGATTATTAATGCTTACCTTTTTTTTTTCTCTGAGGAGGTATTTTAAAAACTTTTGTTTAAGTTTACTGACAAAAAAAAAAAGCAGCAGGTTTCTGTTTAGACATACAAAATTTAAGGGGTTTGGTTTTTTTTATTATCCCACCCCAACTTAAATTAAAAATTCAAAACTTCTTGATGGAAAAATTGCTGCTCAGCCATAAAGCAGTGCTTTTTGCTTGGTTATTTTGGGAGAGAGGAGTGACTGACCATGTGTTCTGGAGGAATTTTTTATTTGTTTTGATCCAGCTCTAGTCTGTCACACTGGGAACTATCAGTGACTCAAGCCAAGATCTTCAGCCACTTGCAGATTGTTTCTTTTTAAGAAGTAACGGAACTTAAATGTCACAAAAAGTCAGACCCAGAACTGCTTCCTATGCTTTGAGGTTCAAAGAAGCCCCTCCTTGGACAAAATCCTGACTAAACTGAACCAAGTACCAAAATTCCTCCTGGATTTAGTGGGGTCAGCACTTCACCCAAGAGCTGGGGAACAGGCAGACTCACAGCTCTTCAGTGCTGCAGCCAGGCAGTTACAGTTCAGCTGCTGCCTCATACTGTGCTTGCAAGATGTGGCTTTTATTACGAGGCCATGGCCCTCGGGCAGCTCTAACTCACTTTTATATGGGAACTTTTATAGGGACTCATACATTTATTTATTGTGCTCATAAACACCCTCCACCCCCACACACACATTAGCTCCGCATCTGCTGCCTTCTGCAGAGCCTGCACCATCGCTGTGCGCTCTGTGTGTCTACATGTACAATCTGAGCTCTGAGTAGAGCAAGCTCTCTCCATCCCTCTGCAATCACCTGGGGTTTTCTTCATTTGTTCTTCAGTGGCCAAAGCCATTTTTTTGTTAATTTTCTGGTAAAGCTGAAAATGTGACAATCCCAGGAGCAGCTGCTGACAGTTTCATGCTTCTCTGTGCTAATAAGATCCGTTAATTGCCTTGCACTCAGACATGAGAACATTTCCCAGTCCTTGCTGAAGCCGAGTTGCCTGATGGTTGGAGAGTGACTCTGCAGATGAGTGTCCTGAGGGGCTGTTCCTGCGTTGCTATGTGCTCTCTAGGGCCTCGGGTGCAGTTCTTTGCCTCCATGTCCCCAGTGCCCCTGCTTTGGCAATGACTGCCGCTCATTGGTGTTACCCAGCCCTTGGCTGAGCTGGGTGAAAGAGGCTATCTAGGATGACAGTGTTTGTTTTTGGGACAGACCTGCCTTCTGAAGGTGGCTTTTAACCTTGTTAGATGTCAAGAGCTTGTATCATCTCTATTTCCCCATCCCCATGGCTGTTGAGATTTTGAGGGTGAATTAGCATTATCAGCACTCATCTTGGAGTTCTCACTTCTTCTCACCCATACCCTGGTTTGTAGTCATGACAACAAACTTGTTTTAAATAGACACACACAAAACTCTCCAAAAAGACCCTCTTCACCGGCTCAACACCTTGATCCTATTGCTTGTCAATCCAGGCTGTGTTTTTGTTGCAGCTGCTTTAGAAAGCCTAGATTCCTTCCTGAGACTTGTACGTGGGTGTGATGGCAACAGATGAACAGAGTTTATGGGGAATGCAGAGAGATGCCAAGTTACCCCGTCTGTGTAGGCAGCTAATGGAAAACTTGAGCTCAGAAACAGGGCTGTAGAGGTAGATACTCACTTGCCAGGAAGAGTTCAGTTGCTGACACTACCAGCAGTGGGTGCAGCTGAACCTGCTCTGCCGTGGTCTCATAAAACATTAAAATACGCTTTAAAATATGCTGACTTTGCAGCTGCCTTAAATCCAGGGCTGGTTCCTGCATGATTGAAATTGCAGAGAAATCCATAAAATTGGGGCAGCCATTATCATGGTTGGTGGTAACTGAGAAAGGGAATTATTTTGAACTTAATGATCTTTTATGTTAACTGTCCCTTTTCTCTGGGTAGCCTTTAGCACAGGCAGGCAGAGCTATTTCCCACACTGTAAAAGAAATTCCAGTTTGTTTACTGGGGCACTGTTGAGCTAAACATGACTCTTCACTTTGAAAAATTTCCTTGCCTATTGTTGCTGGCAAACCCCTGCCAGCTGTGGCTGCAAGACCTCTCCAGGCAGGTCTCACTGAGCTGTAGACAGTGGTTTGTGCCTTGAGATTTCACCTCTCTCTCTGATTAACAACTTGTGTCTCACTGCTGGTTTGTTGGATCACTGGGAACAGGTGGAGCACAAACTGCAATATAAGGAATAGCAGCAGTATAGGCAGGCGGGTTGAGCCCAGGATTGTATTAACCTTCAAGCCCTTGCCTGAATTTTGGACTATTGGTGCCTTTTTAGTGTTCATTGGGACATCTGTCCACATTTAAATGGAGTGGTGCTGCAAAGAGGAGGCTATGGGAAGTGGGATTAGGAAATAGTCATTGACTTGTTACTTCATCTTCTAAGGTGACTGGGGAATCAGAGGTGCTGGTGGGAAGACTGTCCATGGTGATAACAGATTAGCATCCAGGCCCCAAACCAGCATCTGCTTGTCTGCCATATCAGACGTTTCTGAGAGTGTGACAAGAAATGTGCCCCCTTCTCCCCCTCCACCAAGCTGTGCATTGTAAAGGGGAGAGACATTTTAAAATCTACAAGGGTCTCTTGGCAATGCACAGAGGGGGTTCTGCATCTGCCCCATGCCTTGAAGTCTAATCTCATTTACAGTTGTCAGCGTGGGCTGCTGGAGGAGATGAAAGGCAGAGGACAAGGAGGGACAATAGATTAGTCTCGAGCAGAGGGCACTGGGAGTGCACCTGCCTCTGCCCCGCTACCTTGAGGAGGGGCGGCAGTAGCAGCTGGGCATGTGTCATCTGCTGCTCTTTGAGGCACCCAGCCATGGAGCACACGATTAATGACTCAAGGGGCTGGGCTTTTGTGAGTGATAAAGCCCTGGGATTTAGGCCGGGCTCTCAGGCCTTTTCTCTGAGCAACACCATCACTTTACATTTCTCAAGTGGCGTTGTGGTCACAGCGAGCTGCTGTCTGTGGACACAATGCTTCCCTTTCTCCTCTCTCCCCAAACTGGGCTGACCTTTGTCATGCAGCATTAACCCTTTGACTCCTCCACTTTGGTTTATGGGGTTGGGGAAAAAAAAAAAGAGTTCCTTCAAATTCATTGCCCTGTGGACAGCCTTGAAGGGAAGTAGGAGCTGGTAGGAGCTGTTTCTGCTGGAGATTGGTTTGCTGATGCCCTCTGGATTATCAACTCCTCACTGCCTTCAGCCAGAGGCTTTTTTGAATACAGCCTGGGAAAGGGGAGGGGAATTTATCCTTCCCTCAGTCAAGGAGGGAAACTGAGGCATTGAGCAGCAAATATATGTCCAAGAGACTATTCCCTCTGCAGGATAATGTCTTTTACCATGCCTGGATTAGCCTGTGTCCATCCCCAGTGTTGTTACAGTGGATGGCAATCTCCCAGCACTTTAAGGCTTATACCCAGGTTTGGCTGTTAGCCATGATACCCTGGAGTGATGGCTCAGCATGAAAAAACCACATGGAGGTCATTAATGATCTTCCCACCTCTTGCAAGACGAACAGCAAAAATGCCTCAAGTTCCTCCTTAATCTTCTAATACCTCTGTACACTGAGCACCAGCCAGCCCTTAAGAGGAATGTGTATCTCTCAGATTGTATTTACACCTTCCCTGCAGCGTGAAAGGTTTGTGATCAGCTACCCTATTTCTCCTTTCCCAGGCTATTTGGACACTCCTCTCTCCAATCCCACCGGCCTGTACACAGACTGTTGACTTTGACTAGTGCAAAAAGTTGGGAGTAGAAGCCATCAATATGAACCAGATATTGGCAGCATAGCAAACACAGCACTCTTAAGCTTGTGCCAGTAAAAGCAGGCATCTCCTGAAACGTTTCAAGGAGTCATAACAAACACGCCAAAAAACACATGGAGGCTGAGTCAGTCGTACACAGCTCATGAGTTACTGGCACCTTGATGTCTCCAGATTTGTAAAAAGCCTCAGGAGGCTTCCTACTCATTACACATTTGTGTACCTTCCACGTCTGAGCCTAGAAACCTGCATACTGGAGTGCAGTGTCCAAGAGGAACGTTGAGCTGTGTCCAGAGCCATGTGTCTCTGCTGCTTCCTGATCTCAGCTGCAGCAGGGGGCTTTGGAATCTCTGCTCTGCTGTTTCAGCTGAATGTGTAGGATGGGATTTAGGCACATAGATCCTTGCTGATGCATTGTTCTCAAATCCTGTCTTGCACATAGAAAATCACTGAAGCAATAAAAACATCTAAGCCTGCGTGTTTAGAAAGAAAGGGGAGAAAAAGCCATAAACACAGAGTGGATTGATGCTGTTTTGCAAATCAGCTGGTGCATTGTGCTCTGTGGCTGTGTGCTGTCATGACAGAGAAGGGGAAGAGATCATCTTGTCTCCAGAGGAACAAGCCAGCTGCTTAGTGAGTGGAAACAGTTTGGAGGTGCTTTTCTATGCCATCATCACTTATGCCTGTAACATTTACAGGACTTTTAAAGTTACTCTCTACCAGACCTGGAAAACAAATGTTTCTCCTCTGCAGTAGAAGTATGATGTTATTTGCAGTCAGTGCAAAAGTGCTGGGGCACATTTGCAAATTAAATGCAGCAGTGGAGTGTTTGAGTTTGACAGCAGCCAAGGAAGCTGTGATCTCTCTCTGCCTCCTCACTAGGTGTTGTACTATGTGTTGGTCTGAAATCAGTTTGGTACCAATGCACCATGAGACAAAGTTGATGGGGTTCAGATGATGGGCTGTTTTCCTGCACTATTGTACATATAGGCTCCTGATTTCTGAATGCCCTGGATTTTTGTGTGATTCAAACCTTGTAGTGTTTGCCTGTTCAAGCTATAGCACTTGGGACAGTCACTCCTTTCCCTCTCCAAGTCTCCTGAGTGGTGGCATCAACCCCGATTTGGCTGCTCAGGGTGACACAGGGAATATTCTGTTACCTAGAGACAATATGTGTTGGTGAAAAGTGTAGCGAAAAGTCCTGAATGTTTGTGATCCCCCTGAGTATCACTTGGACCTTGAATTCTTTCAGCTTTAAAAGTAAAACCCCACACTAGCAAGACACAGAGAATTTATGTGTTCTTAGTGTCCATTCCTGTTGCTTAGGAACAGCTATCTGCAGTGACCCTGTGTTGTTGGTGAGAAGAGTAACAATGTATGAAACTGATGTTAAACCTTAAGCAAGATCAATCTTACCCCTAGGAACTCTTCTTCACGTTCTTTGATACTTGACATACTTGGTAAGTAGCAAATACTCTGGAGTCTCCTTAGTTGCATAAGGAAAAGATGAATGAGACAGCTGGAGGCAGAGCTTTTTGTGACTCATCAAACCTCTGGTCTGGTGCACTTCTTCAGGGCACTGTTCCCTGAGGAAACATCTCTGCCTCAGTGATCTTTCACGAATAGGTACCAGTGATGATGGAGTCCCTGGTTTGTGTAGCATACTTGTTTGTGATGTACAATGGTAGTGGAAGTGTTTGTTGATGTCAGCCTGCAGCCAAGGAGATGTAGCCTTGTTTGTCTCTTGGCAGAGAAAGGATCAATATTACAGAAGGTGAAGAACTGGAAGTGTCACAAAAACTATTGGAGGACCTGATCCTGAATGCTCTGACTTGGTTTAGCAAAGCACTTGAAAACAAGTGTGCCAACTGTCCTGGATTGTTTCTGTGTCTGACATAAACTGTATGTTTTACTGGGGTTGGTATCAGAATGGGGTGTTCCCTAAGGAATTTAGAGAGCAAAGTGGGTTTTTAGTTCTTCTCCTTGGCTCTAAGACAGAGCCAGATGCTTGTCTTCCTGCCACTCCTCTCACGTTTACCCTTACCCTGAGACATAATGGGAATTGGGACTTGAGCATCTTTTCTCACTGCTGGCAGTGGCCTCCATGGAATGATGTTGGTTTTTAGCCTTGTCATTTGCACTAGGGAGGAAAATCAAAGTGTTTATTGTGGTTCCTTCTTCCATTTGAACTGCAGCCTTTTCCCTCAGCTACTCCCTTTCGGTTGCTGATAGAGGAGTTGCTTTTGCACACAGTCTCGCTATCACTGGATTTCTATCTCTGAGTTGTTCTCCTCCCCGTCAACAGGGAAGGCACAAACATTTTTCCTTCATGTGTTCTCTGAAAATAATATTTGGGTCTTGGGGAAATGTTTATTTTTGCATGGATTTGTGCATTTAGGCAGCCATTTTGGGGGAGAGTGCTATGGAGAGCATGGGAGATGGTCCTGCTGCTGCTGTCCTTGGTCTCTGAGCTGTGCCTGGAGACCATGGCTGGAGGAATAACTTCCTTCAAACCTAAATAAAGTGTCTGAAGAATTTTTATTAATTTGTAAGTTTCCTTTATCACACTTGGACTTGCCAGCCCTGGGAACTGTTTGGGCAGGTCTTGTGCATATGTTTTGTGTGCAGGATTTGCCTTTGACATGTTAAATATTCTGGTGTTGTCTCCTCTAGGGCTTAATGAACCAAAGTCCCCTTCAACAAGACCAGTGCTCTGGATGGCTGGTCCCAGGGTAGTGATAGCCAAAATTCCTCCCAAAGCATTGTTTTAATGTACCTGAAACAGTGTTTTCCATCTTTATTCCCTCTGTGCTCCATGAGCTGAGAGCTGCCATTGCTGCATTGATTTATGGGATCTTTTAGTGTTGGTACTGGTGGCCAAGAAGAGCCAGAAAGTCATTTGCCAGCTGCTGATTTATGACCCTAGTGAACAGTCCTGAAAAGCACAGTAAAAATTTTCTTGGCCTTATGCAGTTCCAGCTGACTGGAAGCTCCAGGCTGTTATTTGACCATGTGGAATAATAAAACTGTGAAAACTAATTAACTTTTGTGCCTACTGCAAAACAAACAAGATCATGCAAAAAATTGCTCCACACTTGCAAGCAACAGTGACTTTATGGTTTTATAAGCCTGTGTTTAATGACCAAGCATGTAGTGCAATGTGTGAAGTATGTTCCTTTTGCTGACTTCCAAAGCTGAACAGAATATAACAAGCCTTACCAATCACTGAGGCTCTGAATACCAGCTTGGGATAATGCTCTCTTTCATCCTTTTTAGTTATGTAGCTGATGTGTGAGTGGAGGTTTGACACAAAGCTGCATTGGATGGTTTCTTGTAGTCTAAACCAGCCTGAATTACGCTAAGCTGTGGTCGTGCATTCAAGGAAAGATGCTCTCTGCAGTGTGAGTGTTGTAGTCCTTCTGAGGTCATTCTCTGCTCATCAGATGTAGCTGAATGAGCTCTTTCCCAGTGGGAAAAGCAAGGTGTTTTTCTGATGTTAGCAAAGAGTCAGCCCTGCTCAGGACCTGTCTCCTGTGGTGGGGATGCTCTATGTGTGCCAGCTGTGATGTTGACATCAGAGCAGGGATGTTTCCAAGTGCCCTGGTATTGTGTTCCTCGCCAGTGGCAAGGCACTTATCAACATTGTATAGATGATCAAGCCTCTGTCATCCGACACTGATTCGGAGGGAGGCAATGACTGGCTGTTCTTCTCCCTTAATCAAATTACTAAGGTAACCCTCCTCCGGTCCCATCACTTCTGCATTACTCAGTAGCCCCTAATACTGGATGTTTAACTCTGTGTTGTTAAGAGTCAAAGCTGCTGATTCCTGTTGTCCTTTCCTAGGATCTACCAGTTTAGCCAAGATACTTGTCATGATTGCTGATACAGGAGCAGGTATTTGGAAATTGAAAGAGAAATCATCTTAAAAGCAGGAAAACTGTGATGTGACGAGATTTTTAAAAATTATTTATTCTCTTTCTGATGGATGTGCTCGAATTGTCATGGTACTCAATACCAGAGCACCAGCCAGCATGGGTCTATCCCAGCTTTAGTTTTCTCCACAAAGCTAAGTCTTATTGCAGAGCTATTATTAACCTAAAATAAATGTGTTTGCATACTCGCTGCTATAGAATTCTGTTTTTCACGCATCAAATCAAGTCCCTGTGGATTTTCACCTCCCAGATCTGGCAGACAGTGAAAAAGGGAGCTATTTTTAATCTGAGATGTTCTGTGTTTCGAGTCCAGAGTATGAAAATGTAGTTTTTCTCCTGACAAGTTTCATGGATTATTGCTATAAAGCTTCATGTCTATAAAGGAAGGATAAAACTTCTTTCAGGAAGGGCAGAAGTTCTGATTTGGGGGGTTACAGATCTTAGTTCCTTTGAGAAACTGAAAAACAGTGGCAGTCACTGTCCTCGTATTAAATAATTTACCAAGAAGGAGGAACAGTTTATCAGAAGAGACAAGCAAAGTCTTCTGTGGTAGAGTGGTATCAAGAGACCCAGTTCCCTTCCAGGGGGAAGATGATGGTCACTGGGTTAGGAATCATTTGCCTGACACAATATTTCTGGCAACCAGAGAGATTGGCATCACTGTCAGAATGGTGCTTACAAACCTTCCATGATCTTCTTGCTGTCACTACAGTTCTGTCATCCCACTGGAGTGCCTGCTCCATCTGTCCTGCTGAAAGGCTGGCATGTATTGTCCGGGAGAGAAGATGAATTTCTGATCCAAGTGTGGTCCCTGCCCAGAAGAAATGGATACAGAAAAAATTTCTTCCTTTCCGCACTGAATGTGCTCTTCTGTGCCTGAGTCCAGTCCGATGGGCCAAAGGGGAGGTCACTCCCCAGAGCAGGTCCATTCTTCCATGCTGAGTGTCCTGCCCCAGGGGTGTGGTGATGGGATGGCAAGTTGTTACCACCAAGGTGCAGATGTTGGTCTCAGCAATAAGGACTGAGGCCACTGGCTTCTTTCTGCCCTACAGGGAGGAAGAGGGAGAGAGGCAGAGCAGATCTGACTGTCCAGGAAAGCTTGAGCTGGGGAAACCAGAGTGCCCAGTTTTGCAAGGTAGCTTTAGGTCAGGACTTCAGACCAGGCAGTAGGCAGGATGCGACAGGAGCAACATTCCCGTGTCAGCACTGAACCGACACTGGTGGAGCTGCTTCAGTGCAAACCCCAGCTCAGCTTTTCTTTGGCTCCCAGTGCTGAGGGGCTGTTTGTGACCGTCCAGGTGGTCTCTGTGCTGGTGCCCCTCGAACTGGGACAGCCCACACCTGCCCTGCTGCAGCCTTTTTACATACAGAGTTACAGCTAATGAAACACGAGATAAGAGGAGCTCCCTGCAGTTGTATGGGCAGAACTTTTCCTTGCTGAGTAAATTTCCACCCTAGTTTCCACCTGGCAGCACCTGGTAGGCACAGCCCTGGTCTTTGCTGTAAGGGGTGTCTAACGCAGCCCATCGGTCACAGCATCCTGGCACCTGATAAGGCTTAAGGGGACAGCCAAGCTCTGAGCCCAGCAGCTCTCCCACGGGGCTGCCCTGCAATGTGCTCCTCTCTTTTCTCCCTGATGGAGCAGAAGAGGGAGGAGCAGCACTTGTCTCCCGGGGCTGGCGGAGTCATTGGTGTTTCTGCCTGGCCTTCCTCTTGCTGGTGTTGCTCACCAGATATATCACTAAACAGCAGCAGAGAGAGACCCAGTGGCTCAGATCTGATTAACCTCTACAACATTAGCCTGTGTCTTAATAGGATTAGCTGCAGGGGGGTGGTTTTGCTCTTGTTCCTGATTTTTTCTTAAACAGGTACTTATCACTGTGACATCTGATGGAAGCAACAAGTTCGAGTAGCAAGACCTGTGAATAAACAAGCAGTGTTTGTTTCTTCCTCACTGCTCAACGAACAGCTCCTGCCCTTCCTTTCTAAGATATTGCTGTAGCTGATGCCTGTGAGATGGCTTTGAGTAAGCCCTGCAGTCAGATCTCTTGGGAGGTGTGGGCTTTGCCTAGCAGCCTGAACCCAGAGTCCCTGATTAGTAACTGCAGTTCTTTCACTTTTGGGAAGGATTTCTGTTCAGTAAATGTTCAAAGCAGTATTAACTTTCCATGTTCAGTTTCTTTCATCTCTTGTCTGAGCTTTTTAGTTTCCTTCAGAGCCTGATTCTTCTGCACCTCAGGGTTTTTGCATGTATCACCACAGTGGCTGTGGGTTGTAGGGAATTTGCCTTATTCAGCACTGCAATATCCCTTCCTCTTCCAGGACTTCAAAGCTTGTTCTCCAGTATCAGTTCATTTAGTTTCATAGGTGGGAAGGTGGAATAAGGAGATCAGTAATCATATTCAGTTGCAATGGGGAACTGTCTGCTACAGACCTAAAAAAGGAATTTAATCCATTTGATTGTGGGATTGCCCCTAATTCGTCAAGGTGTTGTCTACCTGTGTGGTGCCTAATTGAAAAAAGGCAAATCAGTTTACAGGAATCTTTCCCCCATGTGCATCCTTCTGCCTGCAGCACCCAGTTTCCTTTTCAAGAAGCTTAAAATAGAAGCCTTTTTCTTTGCCATAGCTGTAATTGGTGCTGGATTGGGCACTGGAGAGGTGATGGTGGGGGTACAGGCTGCTGAGAAGCTCCCTCTTGCATCTGTTTCTAGACAGCTGTGCACAAAAAATGAATTGTAGGTGTGATACCAGGCCACGGTTCTGTTCCAGGAGGAATAATAGATGTACCAGCACCACTCTGGCTGTTAGAAGATCAAAAGTGCTGTTACATTAAAGCTGGTAATACTGCCTGGCTTGGCAAAAGCCTGACAAAGTGTTCCAGGGTTTTAATGTATATTCAGATAAACTATCTTCCACAGTGAGGCTCAGGCCTTTGAATTTAGTCTATGTACAACAGTAAGGGGTTTAGTGACTTGGTAAGAAGGTAGCTCCAAGGAATTCCCTCTTCATACGGGGTTTGAATGTAATTAATTTGTGAACATTGCGTGCAGCACAGTTACAGTCTTAAAGCAGAGGGTTCAGTGCTTCTTGGCACCTGGGGTGCCTTTGCAGGGTGCATGGTTGTCAGGCATGGGCTCTGCTGCTGCTCCTAAAGAAAACATGATCATTAAGTAGAGTTATAATGGACATCAGTTTCCTTTTTCAGATTTAATGTATTCATGTATTTTGTGTCCACTGGCCCCTTGGCAGCTCGCAGGCTGCATATGTAAATTGGTAGCTGCAGAGGATGACTGATCTGTTAATAGGTGGAATTTGATGGTCATAAAAATGAATGCATTTAATGTTGCATGGCAATAGTTTGCTTGAATTTTTAAGTCTCCTGAGGATCTCTTGCTTGGAATTCTGTGGCTCAGGCTGTATTTGTTACAAAAAGCAATACAAATGGAGAGGCCCTGTGGTTTCTGAGGGTTGGCTGTTCTGTTGTCTGTGAGTATCACTTCAACTTTTTCTGTATCAAGTGTTATTCTAAGGAAGCTGTGAAAATGGGAAATGCAACGATATCTGAAAACAAAATGCTGCAGTCAAATTCATGGTGTCTATAGAAATAGCTGTCTTTGGAGATCTGCTCAGATATTATTTTTCAGGAAAAGCCAAGTTTTAGTAGATAACTTTTCATTATTAGGCTTTCATTGAAGGATACAGAGGACTAAAAAGATTTGGTGGGTCATTAAAATAAGTACAGATCTGCCACTGTGGGGTTTTAAACACAAAATTAAATCCTGGCCCCTCCGAAGGGGCCTCACTTGCTTCCTTTGGGCCCCATGCTAATTTCATTGCTGGTTTCAGAAGGGTAAAGACTTACACTGATTTTAATTTTACAGTGTTTCTTTTAGCATGCAGACATTGAAATATTCAATTTCTTTTGCTGAGGGTTTCATGAAAGGAAGCTGTGCACCCCTTCCGTGGCAGAGCATTTGTTTGATAAATTGCATTTTACATGGACATGAGGTTGTGATGATCCCTCAGCTATTGCAAGGCTACACTCTGAAAACATTGGTGCTTCTTGTTTTTCCCTTTAGCACTGTGAGACAAATACTTCAGCTTTTCATCACTTCCACAAGCCTGGGCTGAAGGGGCAGTAGCAAATATGCAGGGAGAAGAATATTGTGATACGCACCATAAAATTGTGCCAAGGTGAAAGGAATATCCAGGCTCAAATGATCTCTTCCCCTGAGGCTTTATGATTTAAGCCTTGCTACCATCCAGCATCTTTCATGTCAGGCAAAAAGTCTTTTACTTGTGTCATTCTTGGCCACTGCCCCTCCAGGTACTGGTGATTTCAGCACAGCAGAGTTTGGCTGTGGAAAGTCTATCACTGCTGTCATAATGTGCTGCACTGTGGGTACTGCATCCACCTCTGCCTGGTCTGTTCTCAAGGGATGTGTGCCAGGGTTACACTGAACAGTGTCTCAGTTTTGCAGCCTGAGGAAATGACCATGGCTTGCTGTGTTTCTGAGAAGGCAATTGAAAGAGCCAGATTTGCTGTGTGGGCAGCAGGAATAGAACCAGGATGAAGCACCAGTGTGGAGTGGCTGAGAGTGTGGGTGGCACCTCCATGACATTTCTTTCTCTCATTGTGGCATTTGAAAAAAACTCCCCCAGAGGCAAGTAGGGGTGCCTGGTTATGATGTCTTGGCTCTGAAGCTGGCTAGTTGTGATTGCAGGGATCTGCAGCCTGCTCTGAGTTAGTATAAACACATCTTTCAGCTTGTAAAAAACCTGCTGTGTTTCCTTGAAGGATATCAGCAAGAATGTAGGCAAACCTCAGCTGCTTTTCTTCTGGAGGCTTGGTCTCCCAAGTAAGGTTCTTGTTAGTCTTTTCTCAAGTCCGTGAATTCAGTGGCAGCTGAAGGTATTTGGCAGCTTTGGGTACCAGTCACCTCTTGGGGCTGCAGAAGGCAGCACTGCACTGTGGACAGGTCACTGTAACCACCAGCTCTGTACCACTGAGCTCTGGTGTCGCTGAGCTCTGGCTGGCGTTGATTGGGCTGCCTGAGCTCACAGCCCTGCACACAGCTCATAGGGCTCAAGGGAGAAGGAATGGTGAAATGTGGAGGGCTGAAAATGACCTCAAGAAATTTCCCATCTTCCTCATCAGCCCCCCACCACAGATCAAAGTTATCTAGAATGTCCCTTTTCCTTGGTGTAGAAGGAATTCTCACTTCAGCTTGTCTGAGACCAGGACCACAAGGCCTGGGAAGGAAAGAGTGAATGGAGAAACTACTCATCAGGACCCTCTTCTTCTGGTGACACCAGGTGGCAGTTTCTGAAATACTTTTTACTTTAGCTGCCTCCAAACTCTGTAGAGCTGAGAATTGGAGCAAGCAATGCTGGTCAATTAAAATGGCTATATAATTTCAATTGACATAATAAAGACTATAGTATAATTATTTTTTTCATGCAATAAAATAGGACAGGAATTAATCTCAGCTAAGTAACCAGTCTGTTGTACTTCCTTACTTGCTACAATGAATATTTTTCTATGCAGTGAGATTTTCTAGCAAAGAAATGGTGAAAGAAGAGGGTGATGGCCATGGGCTTGCTTTCTAGCTGTCCCAAGCATGGTGATGTGTAGTACTTTACTGAGGGCTAACCAAAACTAAAAATCCTGTCTGTATATCTCCTGTCCAGCTCCTCCAAGTCACTCAGTGTGATGAGCAGAGCCTGGTTATATCTGTTCTCCATCTGTCCCTTCCTCCGTCATCGTCACTATCGTTAATTGTTAACGTCTGGCCTGAAAGATTGCCTCTTAGCACAGTGCTGATGGGATCTTTCCGTGGAGGATTAAGGCTGGAGTGGATTGACAGGAGACAGTATCCTTGCTGTGGGAAGTTTGCCGGTTGTGTGCAAGCTTGGTGCTGCTGCTCTTCCAGTTACTCCAGTTCATATCTGGAATGGGCAAGGGTCAGTTGCAGCTCCATGATCTCTGACCAGTACATCAGGCCAGATATGGTCTGGTCTGGGTTTGGGAGAGGCCTCCTTCACACAGCTGCTGCACATGGCCTTCAAAGAGACTTTCTGTCTGTTTACATCAGCTGCACCATCCCATGGAGGTGATTTCACACCTGGTCAGGTGGTTTCCACTGTGTGGTCACAGGGCTTTAATCAAGGCTGTGATAACTATAACAGTGTAGTTATAGGGGGTGCTGGCAGGAGGAGCTGAGATGTCATTTCTTACTGTGTCATGCTCCCCAGGTGGTTAATGTGTCTGTGAATCACACAAGTGCTTTCCCGTGGCTTTGCTTTCTGCTACTGCCTCAGCTGCCAGGATTTCATGGGACACAGATCTCAGCTTGTGGCAAAAGCACAGCCTCCTTTCCTTGTAAAGGTACTTGGTATGTATTTCCAGTGCCCTGAAGCACAGCTGAGGGCCCTGCTAAGCTCACTGAATCCAGACTCTGAGAGATTATATTCATTTTGTTTTGTCGGGTTTGCTTTCCCATGGAGTCTGTATTTTCTCCTGTGTCTGCACAGGGAGCATGGGAGTATCCCATGGCATTTCAGAAGGTTAGGAGTTTTCCCCTTACTTGGTCAGTCTCCTGGTCTGCTCCTGAGAAGCCCTTGGAAACCCTTGTTGCTCTTTCCCAAAGGTGATACGTGTCCAGCAGTAACCAAAAGGTATCTGTTCCCTTGCACAGGCAACATGGGGCCTGGAGGCCCAATTGCTCCTGACTGTCAGTAGCACAGTTGATGATTCTCTTTTTCCATATTCAGGACAGACTGGCAGAAAGTTTCTGTGCTTTGAAGCTATCACACCAGGGAGGATTTCCATGTGTGTTGATGCTTTCAACAGCTACAACAGCTTTGCAGCAGTTGCAAAAAAATCTCGTCCCAGTCTAGAGGGAAACCTTTGTATCTACTTCATCTCAGACTTTAAATCTCAGAGATAGCCAAATAAAACCAGCAGAGTTTACACCAAAGGGCTCAATTTTGTTGGCTTCTTGAAGGGAATGTCAAGAGATGTTCACAGTGTTTAGAAGCATTATTGGATTTATTTCTTTATTTTGGTATGAAAATCACACTGGCTGGTATTCTCATGTCCCTTTTAAGCCATTTGAGATGACATTTCTTTTGTTTCTTTCATTAAAATTATTTTTATCCCAGCTCATGGGACTGTACAAGTAGAAATTAAAACACTGCTTGGTATTTCCTTGCCCATCTTATCTGTTCTTCGTCCCCAGCTCCTTTCAGCTCTCCCCAGCTCTCCCCCCTTCCCTCCCCAGCTTGCCTTGAAGGGCTGGGAAAGCCGGCGCTGGCGCATTATGTTGCCTGTCTGATTGTTGTGGGGTTGTGTTTGTGTGGGGAAGGTCACGAGACAAAAAGACCACCAGGCAGGCATGGATGGGGGGTGTTGAGTCCCTTTCCATTCAGGCCTTGTGGCAATGGGTGGGAAGAGTCTTGTTTGCATGACAGGATTTCAGGGCGTGATTGCTTTTTGTTTAGGTTTCTTCCACTGCTGCTGCAATGGGTCCTGGAGGGCTACAACAAAAGCAGAGCTTATATATGAGATTCATAGGACTGAAGCAAAGCTGTCAGTGCAGGAGTGACTGAGCCTGACCAGCCACTCTACTTTTGCAGCCTGGAGACTGTCAGCAATTGCTCTGGCTGGGGTGTTTGTCCCATGTCCAGTTGTGGCTCTGGTGGGAGCTCTGACTCTTGTGGGCTGAGATCCTTAGTGGGATGAATGCTCTGGAAGTGTTCTGTCTGTGGAATGAGGGTTGGAATGCAAGGAGACAGCTCCACAGACCTGCCACAGTGGCTATGCTTCCCTGAGTATTTCTGAGACTTACAGCCAGTGACTTTTATTTGCAGCATTTGCCTCTTTCCTTGCTATCAGGTCCACATTTTTGAGAACATTCTTGTGTTTAAACAGTGCTTACTTTCTCATCATCCCTGTGAGAAGCTGAGCTACTGTCCCTGGGTGTAGCTCTCTCCTCACCCCATCCCTAGAAAGCAGCTCAGTCTGTATTTACCACTGGTGTGCACAAAGGCAAACATTGTCGGGGACTCATTGTAACTGTCCCAATTACCCTGATTTCATTTGCATAAGAAGATTGACCAGCCTGTGGTAGTGGCATTGCCTTGGCTGTCTGATATGGGACACTGTGATTTGGGAAGCTGGAAAGAACTGGAGTCCCCAGGCTGGATGTGGGATGGGGAGAGAGGGGCTGTTTTAGTCCCTACCAGCATGGGTGCTACAGCAGCCCTTTGTGGAAGGAGGATAACTTGTCAGATCTCAGGCACTGCAAGTTCCTGACCATGTCTGATTCAGATGTAATAGCTGCCAGCCTCCCAGAGATGCAGATTCCAGGTACCCCAAGCACGCCTGAGCTTCTGGCTGTCCTGTATGAGTAAATCCTTCCCCTGCATAGTGTGCATAGTGTATGTGTGTATTTATCTAGTTTTTTGTCAGTAGGTGGTGACCCTTCTCGAGTGCTTCTAGACTAAGCAGTGACCTGCCATGTGTTGTCACTTCCCTCAGGCACATGTAACCTCTCCTCTTTGTGTTTGGATTTTTTCCAGAAAGCTAGCTGTTCCTGCAGGCAGGCACTAAAGCAAGAGGAAAGCAGCTGGGATGGAGCAGAAGTCAGGAAGCAGGCTGAAATGGTATGATCTCTGACCCAAAACAATAGCTAGTGCTGGTAGGACTTGCTTGCACTCCAGCAGCTGCACAGCTCTCGCTCCTTTTACTGGATTGAGAATGATTTATATTTCCTCTCCCTTCCCCCACCCCGATGCCACATGTAACATGATCTCCCTGTACCCAGGCTGGCGGATGGAAACCCAAAACTCTCTTCTGGTTGCAGTAATGCTTCTTCATGGGCTCAACTGGTCTGTGAAGCTACAATGTTCAAGCTTGCAAGCTTTGACAGAGCAGCCTTTCTGTCCCCCTGCCCCTGCTGTGTGTATGCCTGCACAGACCCACATCCATGTCTTCATCTCCCTGCTGCTTCCAGGAGAGACTCTCACTCTTGGCCATCTTTCCTTGTTGCTTGTGGATATCACCAAGCTTAGTGTGCTTCATGGAGATGCTTTCACCTGCTTACCTGCAGGTCCATCTTACCTGCTCCTTCAAAATCCCCCCTCTAGCATTTGGCAGTTTTGAATTTTTATTAGTTAGTTATTAGGTGGCAGTAAAGGAGTGTGTCATGGAGGTGGCTGGAGCTCAGGCAGCTCATCTCAGCTACAGTAGTATTTTAAGCCTTTTGCATCCTTGGGTGAGTTACTTTGTCTCTCTGCAAATTACTTTGGTAATTCATAATTTGGTAATTACTTGAGTGAATTACTTTGCCTGTTTCCCAGTTCAAAAGTGGAACTCTTTCTGAGGTGGTACCGCTGTGAATCATAAAGAGCACAAATTATCATTTCAAAATGTACTGTGTCCTAGAGACCTGATTGCTAACAGCCAGATCCCAAGTCTCTGTCCTTATATTTTTGGATCTCTCTGAGAGGGAATGATGATCCAGCCCAGATTTCTCAGGAATTCCTTTGTTCTTTCTTTGGCAGGACATGGAGCAGGGAAAGAAATCCTTACGTGTTTTCTCAGATGAGATGCTGCTTGTGCTCTGACTCCAGAACACACATTTTTTGCCTGAAATTACCCACATTGGTATTGTTATGTTTGCTTGGTGCAAGGAGCATCAAAACAGAAGGGGGCAGAACAGAGTCTCAAGTTGAGGCACAGATGGGCCCCTCATGGTTCCTCTAGCAACCCTTTAAAAGCCAGTTTGTATGTTTGACTTCCCTGATGTGTTGAAAAGGCAAAGTAGGGTCAAGTCTTAGATTTAAATGTGGTTTCTTTCCACTGTGTTTGTTTTTGGAGGGAGTGTCCTGCCTTCTAGTGTGTTTCTGTGACC
This sequence comes from Eulacestoma nigropectus, assembly GCA_013397775.1. NCBI lineage: Eukaryota > Metazoa > Chordata > Aves > Passeriformes > Eulacestoma > Eulacestoma nigropectus. Next base: position 1,081,031 of record VZTE01000636.1, on the reverse strand, counting down.
TCTCATTTTAGCTTATGTGTTAGTGGAGTCTATTTATGAGCAAGCAAAACATGTGCTCCAGACACTGAATTAGCTTTTAGATGGTTGTTCCTAACAAATAGGAAGTGAAATACTATGATTTAAGGCCTTACACTATCCCTTTTAAGCCGAGTCACTGTGTCTTTGCATTGGAAAAATAGCTTTGGCACGTGTTCATGCAGGAGTGACTGATAGACCTAGGAGGAAAACAGAGACATTGGCCACCCAAAAAGGATGGGAGGGCATCCAGTTTTCAGCTCTGCCAGTGAGGTTCAAGTAATAAGATGTGCCCTTTTTAAATGCTTTGTTTTCCCCAGCCGTGCAAAGGGAGGAGGTGGATGAATAATGATACAGAGAGTTTTGTTTGAAATTCACCAAAAGGCTGGGGAAAACACTGTTTGTTTCTTTTCAAGCAAAATATTTAATTTGATTTGAGCTGAACCATCTGGGCACTCTGAAGAGGAATAAATGACAATTTTTAAGGAAACATTTTGAAAATGGCAATGTCCAGTGCTTTGGCCTTTTAGAATCTGAAGGAACTTCTAAATAATCAATGTTCAAATCTAAGGCAAATTCTCAGGAAAGTCTTGGCATGATTGAAATCTCTTTGCTTGGAAAAGGTTTGTTTTGAAAAATTTATCCTTGTTTTGTAAGTGGGAGAAAAGCCCTGCAAATAACACTGCTGATAAACAATATCATGCATATAAACTGCATCTTGTCCTGCCATTGGAGCAGTGTTACACTTGCATCTCTTGGGCTGCTGCTTGTGATTATCCTGGTGCTTTATCCTATCAGCCGTTTCCATGTCACTGGTTCAGTTTTGCTACAGCTCCCTTTGATGGGGGCAGTCTGACCTTTGGTGACTGCTGTGTGATTTGCTCTGGGTTCATGAGAATTTGTTGGCTGGGAGCAAGGAAGGTGCCCGATGGTGGAGGGTGTGGACAGGGACAGACGGTGGTAGCACTGTCTGCTCCAGGCAGCTTTTCTGCTCCTGGATTAAAGTTCATGCTGTTTTACTTGTCTGTCTCTCTAAGGCCTTGTCAAGTCCATGTGGGAAGCTGTTCTGTCTGCACTATTTCACTTTGTGCTGCTCAGCTCTCTCCCTGCCTCATTTCTCCTCCCTCTTTCCCCTTCCATTCAAGCGGCATCTTTCAGTCTTCCCTATTCAAGGTCTGTCTTTGCTCTCTGCCCTGTGTAAAACTTCCATGCCCTCCCCACCATTCATCACCTCTTGCTCATTCACCTCCCTGCTTTCCTTTGTCCATTCATCTGGGCTTCCCCTCAGCCAGTCTGGGCTGCCCTCTCCTCCTGCCCCTTCCGCAGTCCTCCTTTTGTGTCTTTGCACTCCCTTCTCCGTGGCCATCCAAAGCTCAGCAGTCTGCAGTGTGCTCTGTGAGGATGCTCTGCTAGAAGTTGGCCCCAACTGATGAGCTAATTAATCCTCCGTGGAAACCTGGTGGGACTGTTTTAGGTGGATTTGTCTCTCAGTTACCCTGCAGGTGAGAAGATTTCTTTTCCTCCCACTTCCTGGAGATGCAGCATGATGCATGAACAGGAAGAGTATTGCAATTTCCTAACCTTCCTGTTCAGTCTGGTCTTTCTGTCTCTCTCTCCTGGCTTGTTTCTCCTTTGTTTGCAGCAGTTGCAACTCTAAGGTGACTCTTTGGGAGGCTGTTTGGATTTCCTCATTCTCAAGGAACATAACATGAATTCTCTTAATTATGCTGGCTCTGTAATTATGGTTGTTGCCTGTGTGTTCTCTGCTTCCTTCTTTTAAATCATCTACTTGGAGGCTGTGTCAGTTTTGTCAACGCATCTCTGCACTCAAATGTGTATTTTAAGTGTTCCCCAGGAAATAGAGCTTGTGAATTGCATTAGCCAGGGCTTGTTGTTTCTGGGTCTCAATGCAGCCATGACCCTGTGCTTGTGATGCAGACATGGGAAATATGGACTACAGCCTTTGCAAAAGATTTCCCAGCTTGTTGAGCACCTGGTCCCCTGCAGCTCCCATGGTACCAGCAGTGTGCAGACATCACCCCATGCTATTGAAGGAGCAGGTCTCTGTTCTGCTGCAGTGTGGCAGGAAAACAAAGTGGGAGGTCTGCTGGCCTGTGGGTGCCCATGGGAGGCTTCAGCTTTGAATGGTTAAACTGCATTCAAGCCAGTCTGGTCAAGTAAAAGGGGAGTATTAGAGCTTGGGAAGAGTGGACAGGCTTGTTGGAGGAAGCAGGTGCTCTGAAAGCCTGTGTGAGCCCTGTGCATGTGGGAAATCTGATCAGCTCAGTAAAGGAGGCAGAAATACGGTCGAGACAGGCAAGGAGAGGGGTTCTGTGAGTGTGTGCAGGTTCGACTGACAGGACAAGCTCTCTGTTGCGTGGGAGGCTGTGAAAGGACCATCCACTGCTGTCTTATGAGGCTAAAAGGAGCCTGTGATACAGCCTGGCAGGACCAGGCTCTGGGAGGACTTGTCAATTCTCTGAGAAGGACCCTTTCCCTTGCTAACTGTATCAAAGTGGGATTTCAAACCCTGCTGTGGTTTGTTGTCCGGCTGGTGAGTGTGTAAAAGGGATTCCCCGTTCATTGTGCTTGTGCCCCACAGAGACATTGAACCTGGCAGGGCACATCTAGCCCCAGGCCAGTCCTGCATCTTGTCACCTGCAGACAGAACTCTGTGCTGCAGCAAGGCTTGGACTGGGAACCCTGCATGAACAGCACTTCTTCCTATGAAGTTAGTTGCATTCCTGTTGTGGAGTTTATTTAGTTATTATTTGCTTTAAAAGGTCAGACACATTTTCTTTCTGTTTGAAAACTTGTGGCAGAGAGAACTCTGAGAACACTGTCCCTTGTCCCCAGTAAGAGCGTATAGGAATCCAAAACGCAGCTTGATTTTTCTGATCTGTGGTTTTGCAACTTTGGCACTTGGACAAATCTCTTCTACCCTTAAACCAAAGCATATTTGACATAGCAGACATTGGTAAAGTGCAAACACTGCAGAAATTACTATTGCAGTTCAATGCAGGGAACCTGCAGGCTGGGTGTCATCCAGGAATGATTTGGATAGATCACCTAAGAAACAATGCAAACCACCACAGCTTCCAGCAGTCTGGCTCCTTCCTGCACCTGTAACTCCTGTGATCACCCTGGAAAGATGCAAGCCAGGATTTCTTGCTCTCAAGTGTTTAAATGGTAGAAGTTAGAAAATAATTAATGTGCCCAGCTCCAGGTTGCATTTGGAACCAGCCTGTCTGTAGTACCTTTGAGATGGTTATGTCGTTGCAGTGCAATGCCAGTGCCTACAAGGCATTGCAGGGAACCATGTGGTACCTCTGTCTCCTCTTCGCAAGGTTGACTTAAACTTCTGCTCCAGTTTAGCTTGGGAAGCAGAGGAGTTTCTTTGGTAGCTTCTAGTCCCCATGACTGAGCAAAGCCAGTTGTAAGACCAGTATGAGTTAAATACCTTTCCCAGTCTGTTTAGCAGGAGTTTTGCTCCATGGTTGTTGCTCTAACCAGGAGCGTGGTTTGAATTCCAGTATAGGTGGGTCATTTTGGCTACACAGGTGCTATGGCACTTGTTAGCTGGAGCTTTAAATGCATCTGTTTAGCTTGAGCTTTTCTGAACCCAAATAGCTTGCTGTCAGGTCAGAAGAGAACTGTTGGGATCATCTAGTCTCTCCTAATGTAGGCAAGAAGGTTTTCTGAGTGATCTTCTGCTTGACCTCAACCATACCTCATATCCTAGGAGAACTTGCCATTCAGTTGTAAAACTTCCGGTGAAGTTAGTGAGACGTTTCACTTGTTAATAGTAAAAATAATCAACTTACTCTAATTTAAAGCTGTCCAATTTTACTTCTATCCCCTAGATGTGATTATACCTTTTTCTTGGTAGAGAATCCTGTACTGCCAAATTTCTATTCCTCTGGACAGCGATCAAGTAATTGCTTAACCTTCCCTTTCATAATGAATTGAGCCTGTCAGTGCAGCCAGTCAGACTGTACCAGTAAAAAGTGCCAAAGAGGTAATGTCACCTCATTTACAAACCTGCAGATCACATTTCCTTTTTTGCAGGCAGTGTTACCTGGAGAGCACTCAACAAACAAGGGGTTCTTTTCCCCCTACCAGGAGTGGTGTCTGCTGAAGATGGCATTCCCCACCCTGTACACTGGCTGGCATGCTCGGCTTCTGTCCAGATGGCTTTCTGTTTATTTTCAATGTAATATGTATTGTTTGCAAGTACCCAGATTTACCAAAAGACCCAGCTCATGCTTAGTAAGTTGCTGCTTTAACTCATCTGTGAGCACGATGCAGACTTTTCCTAAGTTTGCTCCAAAGTCACTAATGAGAATTCTGTAGGAGGAAGAATGAATTCTCATGGGACCCCATTAGTGGCATTGCCATGTGATGGTGGCTCTATGGCTTAGATTTATTTTTGAGGCCTGTCAAATAGCCAGATTTCAGCATGTTGAATGTGTGACAGCCTGAGTTTGTGTCACAGTAAATCCTCAGACTCAGGGATGTCTGGTGATGTCAGATGCCCTGCAGAAATCAGTCCTACCCAGCGACCTTGTCTTATGATCTGCACCACGTTTGTATTCTCATCCAGGTAATATCAACTGGACATAATCTATTTTCTATGGTCTATTCTGACTGATATTAGACCAGTCCTCCTTCAAGTATGCGTTACTCAATATCAGTCATCTGTTCCTTTGCTGTGAGTTGCAATTAGACCAACAAGACCTGCTGTATCCCATTCAATTCATGCTGGGCAGTTTAGGGAGCAGGGTGAGTGCCTGTCACTGATTGCACAGGAGTTTTGGAGCCATGGTTGGAAGGGCTGCATTGCTGATTCAAAACTGGAAGAAAGGTTGCAAGCAGATCTTGATGTTCTTCCAGTGTTCCCAGACTTGCAGAAAATCAGTACTTGTAATGACTTTTTAAAATAGTTTGGATCAAAGTTACCTTCACCTGATGATTCAAAACTAACTTCAGCAGCTGCTGTGTAACATTCTCCAGAGTTACTGCTGGGACAGAAGGTACATCATCATCATCGCATGATAGAGATAATTCATTGGGCTTTTGTCCACATACAGAACAGAAACATTTCACCTCCCCTGACTCTTTCACACTGATACCACCCATGCAACTTTTTCCAGATAATATCAGATGAAAAACCTGTTTTGAATGAGAAGATTCATCTGCCTCATCTGTACTAGCATAGAAGCAGCTGTGACAGGAGACATTATCCATAGCAGTGAATTTTACAGAAATCTTATGTATGATTAGTTGACCCGGGGGTAAGCAGGGATCTGACTGCAGGAACTTGGCCTGAAATACAGCCCCCACTGAACAGCTCTTCTCACTGTTGCGTGTCAGTTTCTGGTTTGCTTTGGATTTTATTATTACTTTCTTTGTAGCAATAGTGATTAGAGCCTGTCTGTCTCCCAGTTGTGAGACTGACTGTGCATGCTTATGTCTTCTCTTGGGTTATGTAATCCAAATCAATGCAGCATCTCAGAGTGTGTTGCATTTTGGATTTGAATGAAGTAACTTACATATTATGTCCCCTCATGATGTAGAAGCCCTGAGAGATGTAATTAATATTAATACAGAATTTTGAGATTTTCCAGTCAGACATGTCTAAAACCACATAAATAATAATTATGTGGTGGTAAATGTGAATATCACGTGTCTTATGATACTATGGATATTGCTGTTTTCAGCTTTTGATATTTAATGCCTTACACCATCCAGATGAAAAGTGGGGTTTATTTTATCTAGACTGCAGAACTCATTGCTTCAGGAGATTGTGGAGGCCTAAAAACTAGAGGAATTCAAAAAGGAGAGCAAGAGATTGGGCATCTGTACATTAAGAATGTTGGGGCCAGTGCTGACAAACAGTTCAGCAAAGTGTTAAACCTCTTGCCTCAGCATTTAAGAAAATACTTTAACTGTTCAGGTGAGTTTGGTCACAACAAGCACTAGGTGGTCTCTTGTTGGCTTCATCTTGTCCACAATCTCAGAAATGAGAGATAGCACCAGAGCTGGGCTGGTGCTGTCAGATACATCACTCTCCAGTCTGGGTCGTAGCCTGCTCAGCCTGTTACTGCAGCTGAGGACAACTACCCATGCAGAAATGTGCAACGTGGCCAGTGCTGGATCAAGATTAAAAATAACATTTTCACCCAAAAAAACCCATCTGCGACTTTTTAGAGTGCCTCAGCTTCTTTCCATTAGTCTTAATGCACTGACATAAATAATAAAACAGGAAGAAGCAGAGTTGGAGAAGGCTCAGTCTATAAACATGTCTCTTTGCATTAAGCCTTGTGGCGTAATGGAGGGCGTCTCCTGCCACCTATGCTGTCTCGTTAATCATGTAATTATTTCCCTCACTTCCAGTGCTGCTTCTCCTTCCCTGTCAGTGCTGCTGGTAATGGAGCTTCTGTTTACCCTGGCTTCTTTGTGGGGAGTGGCTTTGGTTTCAAAGCCAGCACAGTGGTATATTTTGAATAATTTAGTTCCGGGTGGCTTGAACACGGTGTGTAATTCCCCAGCTGAGACTAGAGGCTGATTTCTGGAAGTATTCTGCCAGGAGGCTGATTTGGAGAGAGGCAGTGGGATTGCTCAGAGTGGTGGGATGTGGAGGTGGCTGAGGACTGAAAGCCCACTCAGTGGGTCCTGTGAGTGCCTCTCAGCTCTGTTGTCCCTTAGTGTCTTAGCAAGGACTTGCAGCAAGAAACCCACAGGCAGAGGAAGGATAAGAAAGAGAGTTGTATTAAAAATGAGCATGGAGACAGAAGCATGAATTTGGGTACCTGGCTGAGCAGATAGGCTTCCCCTGCAAGCTGTGGGTCAGAAATTACTGGGGTCTCCAAGTTTAGGACTTGCTTGGCATATGGTGGTTATGGACCAGGGGCATGACCTCTGTAGAGTCAAGGAGTTCAGTGTGGTGTCCAGCTGGCTTTGGAAAGTTTGATAGGTTTCTGTACCTGAAACCTCCTCAGAAGGCCACCTCTGTTCAGAGTGTCCCTGTGCTGCTTGGCCTGGTGGCTTGGCAATTGCCCTTTTCCATTTCAGCCATCATCCAGCCACACTCTGAGTGCTGCACAGCCCTCACTGTGCTGGATCACAGGATCACAGGTGCGGTGCTTGTGCCCTGTAGATGGGGAGGTCACAGCATCACACAAGTCTCTGGGCTCACTCCTGGAATCTTGGCAATACCAAGAATCAAATCTAGTCCCATGCCCTCTTTCCTGTGTACCTCAGAACTGAGTGGTGGCACACTCCTGAATCTTCTGATTCTCTCATTCTTGTTGAATCTGTGCTTCCACTGTCAGTTTAAATGAAGTGCTTCTGCAGAAGGTAACAACAGATGGTAGTAATGTAGGTTCCTTCCTTGTCTTTATGCCTAAGACAGTAGGAGAAATAAATTAGAACAGAAATGCCTCTGTGGATTGGCCAACTAGCTCATGAACCTGGTCTTTCAGGCTACTCTGCTCTTCAGGGAAAAGGGAATCTTATACCAGCCCCCTCAGTCTCCACTTTGCCATGTGTTGCATGTGGAGACACACTTACCCAAATCCAGGTGACATGCCCTCTTCTCTGGAATGCCTCCTGGCCTAGGTGAGTGCTGAGCTGGGCAGCTCCGTGCTCTCACTGCAGCTTTCCTGGGAGCAGGTCTGTGTGGGAGCACTGCTTGATGAGGGAATATCCTCTGTGCTTAAAAGAGCTTTTGAGAGCTGGGTGATGTTTCCAGCCCTTGGGTTCACCTCAGGTCAAAGCAATCTAACATGCCCTAAAAAGTACTGCTGGACAGCCCTTAATCACTTATATTGTCTGGGCAGTGGTGAGTAAATTCATTACTTACAGGGGAGGCGAGTGTGCGTCACTGGAGCCAGCACCAATGTTTTACCACATGCGTTCAGGCAACTCAGATGAGGTGACTTTAAATGGTGGGAAGCTGGATTTCAAGGTGGAGGGATATGGACTTACTTCTGACTGGCCTTCCTCTCTGCTGGATCAGGGTTTCTCCTCTCACATGCACCTCTCACCTTTGGAAGAGAGAGCAGGATCATTAAACATCCGTAGACTGCAGAGACTATGCCACCTAAAAGTCTGAGTTCCATCCAGCAAAGCTTAGAGTGGTTTCTGAAATCCTTGGAGATGAAAAGATGTTGCATGCAATTGACTCCCCCTTTCCAGTTGAAAAGGGCTGACATGTAGATAAGAAACAGGCCAACTATTGAGAGCTCTTTTCTGGTGGGAAATGAATCAGTTGTCATTTCTGTATAATAGGGAGGAGAAGCTAAAGCTCAGGGCAATTTCTTTGCAGAATCTCCTAGTCTCAGGCAGAGCTGGGATCAGTGCCTGACAGGAGGCCTGACACTGCCAGGCCAATCTCTCCCAGTAGTGAAGATAGCACCGGACCTTAGAATGATTTAGATTTTAAGGAACTCGTCCAACTCAAGGCCAATTTCCAAATTAGACGAAGTTGCTTGAAGCCTTGCCTACTGCAAAGACAAAGACAACTTGTGGCTTGGGTGATGTCGAGACAAAGCTCTTCAACGAGGAAACTATGGGTGGTAGCAAACTCTGTTCCTGCAATCCTAAAGCCAGCCGAGGATCCTGCTGTTGTGCCCCATTCAGCTGTTGACTCTTCAGCTGCTCTGATGGCCCCGAGGGCTGTTTGCCATGGGGAGAGGAGCAGCTGGCTGCACTCTGTGAAATGTCTGAGTTTTCCCAAGATACCCATTGTCTGTCTGCAGCACCAGCCTCCACCCTACTTGCTCACTCAGCCATGGCTGATGTGTCTTTAATTAAAGAAGAGGAACAATTTGATATTTCATTTTCTTTCCTCAAGCGAATTTCCTATTTTCATCACAGTTTGTGAGGCCCCCTCACCTTACTTTTGTCTTGTAGTTTTGCTGTGGGACCTCTGTGGCGTGTCTCCTCCAACATAAGGAAGAAACAGGAGAAAAACAGCTTGTTTTGGGCCAGGGAATTAAGATCCTGGGTCAGATGGCTGCTACGGTCATTAGCATATTTACATTTTTGCTTAAGAGCCTGGTTGAGGATCAAGGGAGTTAAGGGCGATTGTCATTGAAATGCGGAGGAAACCTTGCATGAAATTGCCGTTAGTGTCCTATTGTCTGGGAGGACGAGGAGGGGCAGACAGCTTCCTCATCGCTGATCACTTGTCTGCCCAAGTGCGTGGACAGGCAGAAGGAAGTGTGCTGAGGGAAGGCACCGTGGTGCCTGTGCTGTGGGAGCTTTGCTCCCAGTGGCGCTGGAGTCAGGCTCAGCACGGCCCTGCTGCTGCCTCCAGGCACTGTCTGTCCTCGGGTGAGACCCTGGTGCTTGGCTGGGCTTGTGGGACAATTGGCCCTGAAGGAGATCGTCATGGATAAATGCATGAAGCGACTAGCAAAGGTCAGTTGCCTCTTTTATAACTGATGGACCCGAGTGTTTTGAGTCTGCTGTCATGTGTTTTTGCACTGCTGCAGCGTCACCTGGAGTGCAGTGTGCAGTTTTGGGCATCACATTATGAAAAAAGACATGAAGCTATTAGAGAGTGTCCAGAGGAGGCCATGAGAATGATGCAGGGTCTTGAGGGGAAGCCGTGTGAGGAGTGGCTGAGATCACTTGATTTGTTTGGCCTGGAGAAGAGGGCAATGAGGAGAAACCTCACTGTGGTCTTCAATATCCTCATGAGGGGCAGTGAAGGGGCAGGTACTGATCTTATGACCAGTGACAGGACTCAAGGAAATGGCTAGGGCTGAGTTAGGGCAGGTTTAGGTTGGATATCAAGGGGGTGGTTGTGCACTGGAGCAGGCTTCCCAGGGCAGTGGTCACAGCACTGAGCCTGTCTGAGTTCAAGAGGCATTTGGACAACTCTCTCAGGCACGTGATGGGATTCTTGGGCTGTCCTGCATAGGGCCAGGAGCTGGACTCGATGATCCTGATGGGTCCATTCTAACTCAGCACATTCTGTGATTCTGTGACTTGCCATGTGTAGGACACAGGATATGCAGGACCTGCTCGACCACTTGATTTTTGTGGATAGCAGAAACAGTGTTTGAAGCAGTTCGAAGAATTGGTGTGAGTTTTGAGTGGTGACAGATAAGATTTTTATATGCTTTTTATATAGAATTGTTATACAATTAAAAAATTGTCTAAACATAAATAAGAGGACTTCCTTACAGCTGCGGTTGACAGTAAAACATTCTGCTCCAGGTTGTGGAAGCTGTGCTCTGACCCTACTCTGAGGTATTTTAGTTCAGATGTCTGTTGTTCATTGTTCATCTCTTACTCTCATGTTGTTCAGATCCACTGTTTTACTTCAAACTTATTTCTAATTAGTATCATTAACATAGTGCCAAAAATAATTATATACAATAACATGGAGGAGAAGAGATTCCATAGCCCAATTACACTAAAGAAAACACCAGCTACCTTCTGCTGCTGCTTTGATTTTTGTGGAGCAAGCAGCAAGACTGTGAGCTGAAGGAGGAATGCTGGTGCCTATTGGTTATGAGAAAGAAGTATCTTTGGAGTGGATTCACTTGTAGCCACCAGACAGCTACAGCTTCAGCTATGCCTTTGGAAGCCAGCAGCCACTAACAGCAACATCCTGAGTGACAGGATGCATCAGCTCTAGCACTAGTGAGTCTGAAGTCATTAGTTTGTCCTTGTGGGCTGCTCTGAAGCCGTTGTGTAATTTCTGTTCTTGGTTACAAAATGCTTCTTTTTGGAAGGCTTTAAAGCAGAACAAAGTCTGGAAAAGTGGATTGTGATCTCAGGAGCTCTTTTGTGCTCTGGGGGCCTGCGTGCTTCAGCTCTGTATCTCATCTGCCCTTTGAAGGAATAGCCATGTTCCCTGTGGCTGCAGCCCTTGGTCTTTCCTACAAAGTCAAACAATGAGCACATGCCATGGGGAAGAGTCCCACACTTTGGGTGCTGACTCTGGCCCTCAAAGAGGAGAGGTACTTAAGCCTTCGAGGAGCAAATGGTTTTGTCTTAGACAAGCTAGGTTCTGGTATTTTAAATATCAAGATACAGTTAAAGTAGTGCAGTTAAGTATGATGTTGTTTAGGTCAAATGTTTTTGGGAAACAGGGATGAACAGAGCAGTATCTATGGGGTTGCAGGTCTTAGATCCGTTCACCGAATGACTCGTCTCCCAGCTCCTACAAATTCCCCTTGAGAAAGGTCATCTCAGGTATTGTGCTAATAATATTTCATTTCCTGGGTATGTGTGTCTGGGACTGGGCACCACAAACAGGCTGGCCTGAGAGTCACAGCAGGAGCCAAAATTCATCATCAGAGCTGAGCCTGAGTGCAGAAGCTCTGACTTTTGGGGTTGGTTTTAGAGTTTGATCTGTTAACTCAAAGCATCAGAGTGGGCCAGATTAGGGGAGCTAAACTTCTCCAGGGATTAATATTAAGCCTTTGTTTAACACTAAACAGCTGATGAAATCCACCTTTGGCTCTGAGTGCCACCTGTCAGGGAGGTACATCCAGGCCACCTCACAAGGGCAGGACAACCTTTGGCAGAGAACAGGAGAGTGCCCAGCTCTGACTGCCCACAGGTCACTTGATTTATCTAGTTTTGTGTAATCCACTTGCCCCAGCAGCTTCCTCACAGAGGGGCTGCTGCTGTGACAAAAGGCAGACAGCCCTACTCCAGCAAGGAGCTGTGTCCTCCTCTCCTCCGGTTAGACAGCTCCTCCTCAGCCAAGCAGCTGGGGAGAGCAGAGCAGTGGGACAAAGGTGCTCAGGCCAGAAGGAGATGGAGCCATATCCTCGCACATGGGCACTGCAGCCTGTAAACAAGCTGCCCATGCCTGAGGCTGGTCTGTTTTATGGCTGTTCTGCTCACTGCAGAGCTGTGCCAGCCCTGCTACTTGCAGGCTGCATCCTCTGCCACATCCTCCTTCCCACCTCCTCCCTTGCCAAGGCAGCCTTTACTCCAGTGTGTCTGATAGAAGGCCTGGCACCTGTTCAACTTTTGTTCTCCATTAGGAAAGAGTGAGGATTGTCAGGACCTTTTTGGCTCTGCCAAGGCCCTATTGTGTCCCAAATGTTTCCATGAAAAGACTCCTGCCTGACCACTGTGCCCCCTGACAGCCATTCAATCCAGCCAGCAAGCTTGATATCATTATCTACAAAAGGAGGCCAGTGAGCACCAGGGTCCTCACAGCCAAGTTTGGGAAATCAAAGGCAAAATCTCCCAGCAACAGAGAACTGGTAGAAATCAGGCTGCCCCAAGGCTAGTGCAGGCTGGTCTGGCAGCTTGCAGCCACTAGTTTTCCAAGTACATGAGAAACATGCTCAGCATGATGCCAGCACTGGCTTTGTCAGGGCTGGGGCTGTGCCCTGTGAGCTGGCAGCCCCTCACAGAGTGCCCTAGAGGCCACTGGATCAGTCATAAGTTTGGACAGCCTTGTAAAGGTGTCTCTTTTCATCAGTGGCATTTTTAGGAGATTAGCCACTTAGGCTGAGGGAAAACAGTGATGTTTTTGGTCAGAGTGGGATTCACTCCAGGTCTCATCTGGGACTTTCCTCTAGTGACTCTGGTTTACGTTTTCAAAATGGCATGTGGCTGCCTTGTCACTTTTAGTTTGACATGGTGTTCATCTGCTTTGCTCCCTGTCCAAAGGTTTTCTTTCCCAACTGTCTTAAAATAGCTCTTCAGCAGTGAAAGCACTTTCCATAGTGAAGGCATCTGTAGAGGTGATCTGGAAAGGTGACTGTCAGAAACATGAGCACAGAAAGGGCTTGAGGAGGGGTGGCATATTCCTGTGGCGCAACTGTGTTATGAAATAGAGGAGTAAAACTGTTTGCAGTGCATTTTATCTCACAAACTGCATCTCTGGTTTGCTTGATGTTCCAGATAGAAAGAGACATGAAAAATAGACAAGAGAAATGATGCAGAGGGAAGGAAGGTGAAGGGAGCTGACATAGCTGAAGCTTAGGTGGAGACGGGATGGTGGTGTGGATCATGGTGCCTGGACTCACCCTCTCTGCAGCAGAGTGCTTTCCAGTCCCTGGGTGATTGCAGGGGAGTGTCACCAAAGCCTAGAGCAGCCCCTGGGTCCCTGTGAGTGTGCAGCGGGTGATGAATGCATAGGAAGACAGAGTTGTGTATAACATGGAACTGTTAATTGTGGCTCTTTCCCCTCCTATTCCAGTTTGATCCTGACAACACTGGCTACATCAGCACTGAGAAGTTTTGCTCCCTTCTCCAGAGACACGGCTCAGAGCTGGATCCTCACAAGCTGGAGGTCCTGCTAGCCCTGGCAGACAGCAACTCTGAGGGGAGGATCTGCTACCAGGACTTCGTCAACCTGGTGAGTGCTCTGGCTTGCGGGGCCTGTCAGTCCTTGGCTCTGCTTATAACATGGGCTGTTGAGGGACAGTGTCTCTCTCTCTCTTTTTCCCTCCCTCTATTAACACCAGTGTTTGCAGCATCACATTCTACATGGACTTGCTGAAGCATTCAGTGGTGACTGAATGCTTCAGCAAAAGTCAAATTGCTTCTGATTTTTCCAGGGAAACAAATTTGCATGGGAAGGAACTGTGGGAGCTGTAAAAAGATCATGAAGCAATGGCTGCTGCTAGTTTAGATGTTTTTGCTCTCAGTATCAGTTGCTAGCTGCTATAATGAGCCATTTGTTTGCAAGCAGAGGTATGTCAGTCTGGATGTCTCCTGTTTTATCTAGAGATTTCACCAATTCCAGACAAAAATATATAGATAACGTTGTGTTGACATGCTGGGTGGAGTCATATTGCACTGCCGTAGGCATCAACAGCAACAGGGATAAAGTGTTTCTAGGTCATGTTCATTTTATCCCAGGTGAGGTGTCTCAGAGTGCAATGAGTCATGATCTGGATGCCTCCCTATCTCTACTAATGAGTCAATTAGTGAAGGGATCACTCTGTTTCTTGTCAAGGCAGTTTGTTGAGTCAACATAATTGTAGACATAGGTACTCAGATGCCCAGTATGACTTAGAAATGCTGTTTGCAAGATATCTTGGACACTGGTCATTCAGGGGCTTTGCCTTGTTCTTGTTCTGTTATTGAACACCTGAATCCCAGCAGATTTAGTGCAATAGTAAGATAAGCCTGAGTGACAAAGTCAAAGACCAACGGAAGTTGGTGACACCTCTGAGGTTTCTCTGAAAGCTGGATATGTCCTTGATGCAGAATATAGTAATTTGCATCTCTGCGTGTTCTGCAGACAACGTGGGGATTTGATCCCCTCATTTGTCATGGTCACTCATGCATGTGTTCTTGATTTAGAAAGAAAGTGTCTTCCATATGTCCTGTTTTCACATTAATCAGAAAAGTATGATAACATGGCCCAGCTGTCAAGGACGCAGGTCATGACCTCCATCAGGCTGTGGGCAGTGTCAAGGTGAAGTTACTTTGATGGAATGACATAAACCTGCTGTATCTAACCAGGCTGTCTTGTTAGCCCCTTGCCTGTGTCTAGGTACACAGTAAAATAAATGCAGCAGCTCTTAAACCACTGTGAGGTTTTCCTCAGCTCCAGCATAACAGTGTGGTCCTCAGTGCTCAGCAGAGTATTTATAGTAACAGCTGCTGGTTCCACAGTTGGGGATATTCAAAGTACCATGCAAGCATTCACTAATTAGGCTGCATAACAGGTAGCAGGAAGAGGTATCATCAAATTTCTTTTACGGAAATGATGGCCTAGGGCCAGCCAACACATTGGCAACAGGCTTAGGAATAGAACTGGGCTTTTTCCTCTCTCCTTGCTCCAGGGGGCTTGGGAGCAGCAGAAGCTAATGAGAGGTAGGTGGGAGGTGAAATGCTTGGACATTCTCCTTTGGGAATAGGAGATTGTGCCAGCTCACTCCCAGCTGATGTGATTTCTGCAAAACAGCAAATTTCCTTCACTATGGAATGACTCCTATAAAGAAGCCATTGATTTGCCTGTTATCAGCCCCTCTATCCTTGTCTGCATTTTTTGCACTTTCTAATCAATAGGCAATGCAAATGCCAAAACATTAAACTACTTACAAATGACATCTCTCTTCTCAGTTCTTCTCTAATTTCTATGGATTTCCAACATCCAAACTATTTTTAGGGCTCCTTCTCTTTTCCCTGCCTTTTGAACTTTCTTTTGAACTTCCTGATGGAAAGAAACAGCACAGCTGATACAGAATCACTGTGAAATTAGGGAGTTCCTTCACAGCTGTCAGTCCTCTGTGTGGTGGTGTTTAAGTGCATGTTTGTGCTTGATGATCATTAGCTCTCTCTGCTTTAAGCTCAGGTTAATTTGTCTGTTTCAGTAGCTTAGCAAGAATTGACCTGCTGCCAAAAATGATGGTTCTGGGTGTGGGGATGGAAAGGCTGACCTTTCACTAAACCAGAGGCTTTACAAGCATGGCTCTCCGTGTGTATGGTTTTCCTTTTCTCCAGCATCATTATGAGCACCAAGAACTCTGCCTACTCTATCAAACACTGTGATCCCCAGCTAAAGGACTGCTATTGAGCAAAGCTGCGTTGTCCTCTGATGTCCAAAATGTTTTGTAAACTTCTGAATACAAATGTAAAAATGTAATTAGAGGACTTCTCACCTTAATAATGACATCCATACATATGCCTGTTCTCAACTCAGCAAAGCAACTTAAATTTACGGAGTTGAAAGTTTTAAAATATGAGAATATACCCCAGAAAGCACTCAAGAAATAAACTGAGAAATGAATAAATTCAGGAAAGATGAAAACTCCTGGTGTGATCTGCAAACAGAAAAGGCACAAAAAAAATCAGGCAACTCATTGGAAATTACTTCTCCTCTGTGTGTATGAAATTCAGCTCATGTAGTTGTAAAACATAATGCTGCAATCATATCCATTTCTGTTTCTGCACTGTGGTTTGTAACAATGGCAGAAAGCAGTTTCAGATGGGGTTTCTTATGCTGTGTCTGAGACAGTGCAGAGTAACAAAAGTGTTTCCTGTACAAGTGGAGACATCTTGCGCATCTCTGCTGTCTGGTTGCTTTGCAGCATTGTGAAAAAAGATGCAAAGCGAAAATTCTACTTATGAACAGCATGGGCCACAGGAGGAGATAATGAACCAAGGTGTTTAACTAACTTTGCTGCTTTTAGAGAAGAGACAAGCCAGGAGGTAATTATACTTGAGATGTTATTTGCTGGGATTCTTGCTGAACAGCAATTGCTGTTGGCAGTCCTGGATTACTTCATATAATATCCTGTGAACTGTAATAGAGCTTGCAGTAAGTAGTAAGCTCTAAGACAGAGTTCATGTGACTTGGGAAAAACAAAACACTGCTGCTTCCAACAGAAATGTTTAGCTGTAGCTTTGTAGTAACTTGAAGCTGATGTAGCATCTCAGTAATGAGCAAAATATATTAGCTAATTAAATGCACATTCTTTGTTTTCCAGATCAAGAATCACCACCTGCTTTGCTCTCCCTGGCCTTACTGGCTTCTAGGAACAGGCTAATTCTACCTCATTTTCAACAAACAACACATATTTTTGAAGCACTATGTGACAATAATCTGGTCACCCTAATACAAACATTTCTGGTGCCAGCACACTTTACCCCTCAGAGAAGGATTTCCTTTGATTTTTGTGATTCCCTCTCTGACTTGCCAGACTGCAAATCCTACCTCTTCAAGTAAAGAAATAAAACTGGAGAGGCAGGCTGAGAAATCTGCATCCTCTGCTCTTTCTCCTCAGGAGTGCCAGATACGCAGGTCTGTTGGCCACTAGAGAAGGTGAGAGGAAGATCTTTGCAGGAGTTTCTTACTTCATGCAAGAGGCTGGAACATGATTAGGTGTTAGTGGAAGGTGTCTTGTGCTATGTGCTGTTGAGCAGGATGTTCAAAGGGGCAGTTACTGTGTCAAAATATTGCTGGAGTCTTAAAAATAAGATATAATATGGGGGGGATGAAGGAGATGAAGTGCCTACCCAGAGTCTTACAGCGTGTCTGTGCCACTGGATGCTGTAGATATACAAAGGTTAAGATTTAGATGCCAGCTCTTCTGTCCTGGGCAGGGGATCTCATTAGGTGTTGGAAGAGAGGGTGAGACTGGCTGAAGGGATAAAATACTTTGGGATTGTGTCACAGTCCACAAAAACAAAAGTCCAAAGTGGATCCTGGAATGTTATGAGTGGGAAATGAGCTGGTTCAGGGGAGGGTTTGACTTGCATTTTACAGCTTCATCAGTCTAAAGGCACTTACTGTATGTCTCATGCTAAAGAAAAAATGTAGAAAAATGATTTATCTCAGTCTAGTTTTAACACTTGCCTAGACTTGTAGGACTTCGTAATGCAATATAGAAAGATACATTAAGATGCACTCTATTCAAGGATGTTTAAACCAAAATCTGTTAGATACTGGTTGCAAGTAGCAGCAGAAGAGAGAACTTTCTTCCAAATGAACTAGTCTGGCAAATAATCATTATGCCAATTAAAGTGGAACTTAGCATAGAAATTCCCATCCCTGACCTCAACTGTTTTCCATCACATGCAGTTGAAACTTGAGGAGTGCAATATCAATTTAAACAGTTGTTTTAATTGTGTACATATCTAAAATGCACACCTGAGTAAGAAACATTATAAAGATATTTTTTTTAATTGTTTCACAAAATTTGATCTAGATTCATTTTATCGGTGGAATCCTTCCCAGCATCAATGGAAAATGGAACAGGTATAGGGAGTTTGCAGTTTCCAACTCGCTGTGTTTTGATACAATATTATTTGAACCACAATGTTAGTCTTGTCCTGCAAGCAATGTTCTTTCAAGTAACCTTTTCTATTGGAAGTGCTGGAAGGCCTAAGCCTGGCACATTTAATAGGAATCAGGCAAAACCTTGAGCAGGGATAATTTATTTTTTCTCTCCTGCCTCTTTCTTTGAATCCCCAGAGTAAACCACTGCTTGGTCAGACCAAATCAGAATGTTGGTATTTGGGGTTTTTTTCCTTTGATACTGTTTGGGAAAGTGCTACCAGGTTGGCTCAAAGGATGTGAGCATCTGTGACAGATGAACTTGATGCTGAGATACGCATTTTTGGAAAAGCTGTCTCTACCCACATTAGCATTTTGTAGAAGTGTGGGCAGAGGGAAGGAAATAAATGGGAATCTTGAAAGCAAAATTGATTGGAGAGGTTGCATTTGTAAGTAAAGTGGGTTATAAAACTGGATCTGGCAGAGCCTTTTAGAAAGCTTGTGCTAACTTCTGATTTAGTGTTCTGTGTCTTGGAGGATCAGAGCTGGAGAGCTGAATGCATTGCCTGTCACAGAGCTGTATGTGTTTAAAAATAGCTCAAGACCAGTCTCAAAGATGCCAGTACGTAATGGGCAGAAATCCATGTTTTTCAAAACCTTCTGAGTGAGGCTGAATAAAACCATAAAAAGGGTAGTGTGCCCCACACAAGCCCTGAAATAGGAGGTGGGGGAAATACTACATGACTTGGCTATTGATTATCTGAGATAGTCACAGTAGTACAGATATCCAAGGAACACAGAGGAATTGGTCTGCCAGCGGGAATGGACAACTTCCTTTGCAAGTTGCAGATTATCCTAGAGTAATTTTAGAGTGCCATGTGTGTTAAACAAAAGCAGGGCTTTGTACTTCATCAAAGTTTGTCACTGTCCTACACTAGACAGTAAGGACTCATCCTAAATGTTGACGTTTTCAGTGTTGAAGACAGGTTCAGATTTAAGTAGGAAAAAATTTTCCTTTTGCACAGAGGTATCAAACCCAGCCTTTGAGAAGAGCTGTAACACTAAGCTTTGGTTTGTTTTGGTATGGTAATACCAAAGGGCACAGATGGCAGCACCTGGGTACCAGTCAGCTCAGCTTGGCTGTTTTGCAAGGGAAATTTCTTTCTCTTTGCATAATAACATCTTACAGGCATGAAGGACTAAGGGAATGTGTTGTTCCCCACTGCTACCTTCTCTCTCCACATACTGTTTACTGTACCCATCTGCTTGCAGCTTTAATATCACACTCATTAAAGAAATCCCAGATTGATTGCATGAAGAGAAGTGGGATGGGCTGCCCTGGGCTTCTGGAGCCATAATAATGTGCAGGCCAACAATGGACCTAGTGTTCTTTCAGCTGATGATTAAATACTTGGCTCATAAATACCAATATTATGTAATTCCAAAATCAAGTCAGCAAATTCTGACCATATGCGAGATTCTGTTTGGGAAGATTTGAGTCTTCCAAAGTCACTCTGAGGAACAAAATAGACTTCTCATCAAGAATTGGTGAGAGCAGCAATAGTGACTTAATCCTCTGTCTCTCCTCATGCCCGTCTCCTCCTAGCTTGATTCAAAGGCCTGTGGGGTTATGTAAGTAGGGCTGGGACTTCTGTGTTTGCTTGAGCCCTGGCAGTCAGCTGTGCTGTCTCTTTGGGGATCATCTCCTCCTTGGTGCCATGGGCAATGAGTGCAGGTGGGGACCAGCGGATGTCTCCTTCCTGAGAGACCTGATTTTAACAAGGGCTCAGTACATCCACTCATGCACATCTTGTTGGACTGGGGGGGGCTTTTCAGCACGTCTGGTACACTGCTGACACTGTGTCCCTGCCTTACTGGAGTGTAAAACCACACCAAGACTGCGGCATGTAGAGGGAACCTGGACCTTCTTTCCATATCCTTTGCTCTAAAGAAGGTCTGGCAAATATTTTCATGTCCCTTCCATGTTAGCTTCTGTGTGGGGTGTGAAAGGTCCTGTGATTTATTTTCCTTTCTGGAAGAAGGAAGGCAGAGCTTTCTGCTGAACAGAAGTCCAGTTTCCCACCTCGTCAGGAGAGCCAGCGGAGGCTTTGGTCATCTGAGATGTGACAGTGATCCTGCAATATTTTGTTCTTAAATCTAAGAAGACCTTTCCCTTCTGTTTTGTTTCTAGTATGTTGAGGAACACCTTCAGAAACGTCATGATGAGGAATTTGCAGTGCCCTGGCTGTTGTCTGGGCTCCATTGGCAGCACAAGCATTATTGCAGAGAGGATACTGGACTGATGGGGCTGTGCTGAGTTCAGGTGACTGAACTGAGCCAGTTCCTTGTGTCATACAGTAACAGAAGAGTTCAGGGGTACCTCCGTTAGGATCCTCTGCTTAACATGATGCAAGGAAATCTTTGTTATGAGCCTAACCATGGACATCAGCAGCCTTTGGAGTTTCCTGCTCATCTCCCTTGGCAGTCTCTGCAATGATGGAGTGATCATCTGCTGAGGGTGGCCAGCACTTCTTGATGCTGAACTGCAATGATGATTTTCCTTGACTCTGGAAAT
Organism: Eulacestoma nigropectus; assembly: GCA_013397775.1. NCBI lineage: Eukaryota > Metazoa > Chordata > Aves > Passeriformes > Eulacestoma > Eulacestoma nigropectus. Next base: position 1,060,722 of record VZTE01000636.1, on the reverse strand, counting down.
GATTATATTTTCCACTGAAGTGCTGCAGCAGGGAAAAGCACTGACTGTTCTGTGGTAGGCAGGAAATCCCATATATCACTGTAATTGGAATAAGCAGATCAGCAGCTCTAGTCAACTGTCTGGTATCTTCGGGCAAGTTTATAGTTTCAGTGTGAATTTATTCTTGTCCCTAAGAGGGGCAAAGCCAGAGAGAACAGAATGAACATCTCCAAAAGGCTGCTCTGAACTAACCTGGAGTGAAGCTTTCTTCTGTGGATGCAGTGAGGTCACTAGGTGGCTAAAAGAATCTTTGAAACAGAGGTACATCTCTTACCTGCCAAAAGGCATTTCACACATGCTAAGGAAAGCCTTGTACTTGTTGGATGTTTCTCTATGAAGATAATGTCTTTCAATATGAGCAGGCTTTCTTAATGCAACATAGGACCACCAACAATTTTTTCCTGTCATCTTCCCTAGTTTTAGATACAGGCTTGGATGATAGACTTGAGAAGACTGAGAGAGAGACTTTGTGGACATTTTTTTTTCCTCTTTGTCTTTTCTGCTTTTTTTTTCCAGAAACGTTCTTTTACAAGTGTTTTCTGGATGAATGAAGGAAAGAGTGAGCAAAGGAGAAATACCAAAATGGAGAGAGTTGTTAGGGTAAAACATCTTCTCACTAAAACAACTCACGGAGAACAACAACAACAATTTTTTCACCCGTTTAAAAAATATATTAGAACATCAAATGCCTGTCAATGCTCCTCTGTGTTGGAGGGACAGGCTGCAAATGAAGGCTAAGGAGGGACGGGCAGAGTGGGTCACAGTGCCATCACCTCAGATGGCCCCTTGTCCTCCTCCAGTGATTAACAGGAGGTGGCTCCCTGCAGTGATTACTGTGTTTAAGCAGCTTGGTCCAGCTTGGAGCAATTTCCTGACTGCCTGGGCACTGAGAACACAAGCTCTAGGCTTTGCTGGCTTTGGGATATCAGCTGAAACCAGCATGATCCAAGACAGCTGGAAGCCAACTCTGTTGAGTGTCATCTCTTGTTTGGTTCTGGGAGGCTGGAGGTGCTGGTGGTTTGAGAGCAGTTAGCAGTTCTCTCAGAAAGACCAGGCTGTCATGTTTGCTTTGCTGCCTGTTACAGTAGAAGGTTCCCCTGCAGCAGCCTGTGTACCCAGTGAGCCTTTGGAGCTTCCTGCCAAAGATTCAGCCAGTACAGACAGTGGCTCTAATGCTGCAGTTTTGTTTGACGTTGGGGCTAATTAACAATTATCCAAATCTTGGAGCAAGCTCTTTCAGACCTGGTTTGTTCCCCCATCCCCAGCAGGCTGAGCGTAAAATCCCATCTGCCCAATTTGCAAATGCAATTGCTTTAATTATGCATCCAAACTGGAAAAGTGCATGCTCAAAATGATAGACAGCTAAATCTATGCATGTAAGGTGATAATGTGTATGCAAATTAGCTGTAAGCCTGTGCCATCTCAGAACGTGCCCTCTCTGAGGATAACTTATAAAAGAAGCCTTGTAAAGACTTGCAAGCTTACAGGAGCTAAAACAGCCTGCACAACTGATTAATTTGTCATTTGTTGCTGTTGCTCAGGCAGTTTTGTTTTACACAAAGTGATAATTTTCTTTACCCAGAGCTAACTCCTGCCACAAGGGTTAGATGTGCTGTGAAAGTTCCTGCTGCTACATTCGAGAAATTTTCTGCCCCAAGAGTTTAGGGAGGTGTGGGTAGAACAGGGGGAGCAGAGGGAAGGAGGACACAGGAATATGGGTTGTGATAACCAATGATGAAGACAGTGCGTGGAAGGCTGGGGAATGGGCCATAGAACTCAGCCAGGTGCATCAGCAGCCTCTGCTCTGCCTTGCCAGAGTTCTGCCCTGGCCTCCTTTATTGGCATCATAATGGCAGACCCTGGTACTGGTTTTCCTTGCACCCCAAGTAGGTCACACTATGATTGTCCTGAGACTTGGTTCCTAAAGCTCAGCCTGGTGATGGCTCTCCTGCCTGCCTGGATCTGGTGCTGCCAGACTGGCACTGTTCTCCCTGATGATTGTGCCAGGCCTTGCTTTGTACTCATGGTTTCTTCCTTTCCCTTTTACCCAGATGAGCAACAAAAGGTCGAACAGTTTCCGCCAAGCCATCCTTCAGGGCAACAGGAGGCTGTGCAGCAAGGCCCTGCTGGAGGAGACAGGGCTGAGCCTCTCGCAGAGGCTGATCCGGCACGTGGCGTACGAGACTCTGCCGCGGGAGATTGACCGCAAATGGTACTACGACAGCTACACCTGCTGCCCTCCGCCCTGGTTCATGATCACCATCACTATTGTAGAGGCAAGTATCCTCATGACCTCCCTAGGAACCTCCCCACACTGCCAAAGGCTCTGCTGGGACACAATCAAGGGTTAGAGAGGGACTCATTCAGATCTGCACAGGGACAGATGTGAAGCTGGTGGCCATTTTGGTTGCCTGTTGGGGGGTGTTTAAGTGGAGACTGTGATCCTGTCATTGGAACAATTTGTATATGAGAATACCCAGTTTTGGAAATTAGAGCAAAACTTTTTGAGGAGTGAAAACAGGACAGTTCTAGAGAAACTGGTAAGTCAATGGAATTAGAAGAGAAATTTCTCTACAGCTACCTCTGTTCTGTGAGTGGAGAGAACCTCTGGGTTAAATATTCTGACCTGCTCATGTGTTGCTCAGATGAGATCTTTGCATATTTGCTGAGTAATGTGCTCAAGTAAGTACAGAGGAGGATATGATATGACACTAATAGCAGGGTGCTGACTGGGAGCAGGTTCTTCTGACTCAGGGGCTGGTGTGTTACAGGCAGCCACATACACAGTTATGTCAATGTGTTGCAGGTGCCTCAAAACAGGGAATTTTCATGCTGTGTGAAGCTGTCAAATGGGAGAAAAGTTTTTGTATAGATGACATTTTTCTCTATTATTTTGAGCTAAAAGGTACTTTTTGGTGAGAAAAGGCATTTGCTAACTAATAAATCTCTCTGCTCTTCTAGGTTGCCTTTTTTCTTTACAATGGAGTGGTCTTAGACAGATTTGTGCTGCAAGTCAGCCACCCTTTGTACCTGAAGAATGCATTACTGTACCATCCCCAGCTTCGGGCCCAGGCTTGGAGGTACCTAACCTACATATTCATGCATGCAGGGTGAGTACTTACAAACTGGAGATTCCCCACAGTTCAGGTTCCCCAGAGAGAAAGAGGAAGTGACAGAATCAGCTCAGAATTAAATTTTTAAAACTCAATTATAAATTGTGTGTAAAAATCTGAAGATGTTGTAGAGTGTTGGGCAATGAGGCAGAAACCTTTGCAGCTCTCTGAAGGGACAAGGCAACATAAGGAACTTAACAGATGCTGCTCTTCTCCCCAGCAGTGTTGGGACCACACTTTCCTCTTACTGTGCACTTCCTAAAACCAGGTCAAAGCCCAGTGTTCCACTAAAGGAGCTGTGCAGGTGCTAGAACAAGTCTGCAAAGATGCTGGACTAGTATTTAAAACTACAGGGTGTGCTTGAGCTAGACTTCCTAGCGGAGGTTTGAAAAGTCAGTTAAATTCCCTGTGCCTGTGACATGTCATCATTTAGTAATGTTGTCCCTTCTGTAGGGACTGAGATAATGCCTAGAAGCCTGAGTCAAGCTTGAACTCCCATTTTGTACACACTGTGCAAACACCAGTGTTCCTGAAGAGCTGACAATCTCGACTGACCAGATGGACAGAGAATGGTCCATCTCATGCAAAATGAAGGTGCACAGTAAAATGAATCCTCCTTCATCCCATGGGAGGTATGTAGCAAACTTGGGAAGAATATACAAGGTGTGGGGATTCTAACTCTGTTCTTCTCAGCTGTGCTAGTCCTCACAAAATTCAAATAGACTTAATTGTGTGATGTTTGTGATGCCATGGTGATGAATAAGTGTCACTGGAAAGTTCATCCCTGTACAAAGCACTCTACCTCCTCTGAGCAGTTTCTCAGATCATTATCTTCACACATTCCTGGCAGATAATTACAATTTGCTTTAATTCTGTCATTGAAAAATGACAGCAACAAGACTTTTAGCAGTAGTGTAGAGTTTGAAACTGTGTAAAAACCCTTTGTTCTTACATAGAAAGCCTATATTTCCATCAGTCAATGTTCTTCTATGAAAAGCCAGAAAGATCAAGTTGATCTTTTCCTTTTTCCATGTCTCTGATGGAAGACATGCTGATGTCTCTTCCCTGCCATGGAATAATTTTCTTGGTGTGTAATGTGCCCTGGAGCACAAGATGCGCCCCCGATCTCTGGATAAAAACAGACTCCACCCAAGGGAAGAGTAGGAAAAAGGTTTTAGAAGAAACTTCTGAATGTGGCAACATCTGTGGTCTGCATGCTGAATCCCTCCAAAGAGCCCATTTTATACTGGTTTCATCCTGCAAGTGGGAACTACTGGGCTTAGACATGAGGCTGGTTACGTAAACTGAGAAGTGGAAATTGCCATCACTGAGGATATGAGGAAAACTGGGCTTATAAAAGGAAGAAACACTTGATTTTAACTTATGTTAGTTAATTTGTAGTTGGGCTTTCTTTTGATGGTGGTGGTGTTTTACTGTATCACTTCTGTAACTACAGATTGCTTTAGGATACATTGGAGGAGAAACACCTGCACAAGGACATTTTTCCAGCATTAAATGCCTTTCTGTGGCATGCTTTCCTAACCCGTGCCAGGTCACCTTTGTAGCAGGCAGTTCTCTGGCATTCTTCACACTCACTGGCTGAAAAATCCCTCAGGTTTATTTCACCTCAGGCTGGCTCAGAGTGGAACAATGGAAGGTGGTGAGCAGGGGACTGTCATGATGGATTCCAAGTCCTTTAGCTACACAGCCTTCAAAACAATTGAGAGTCCCACTGGAACAATAAACCTCATGATTTATCTGCAGTATCTGGAGTTAAGCTAAATGTTCCTTTATTTCTAACTTTACTGTTAAGAGAAGTTTTTTAAGAAAATTAAGCTCCTTTCTTGTGAGGAAAACAGATGAATCTTGGAAAGGTAATAATGTGTTTTAGTGGACACCCATCATTCTCTCATTTTCAAATGAGAGGATAACACAATGCCATGGGTCTATTGTTATCCTGCTTCCAGCTGAGACTTTTAAATGGTGATGTGGACTGCTCCTTAATTTAGTGCACTCGGTCTTTTTTTGAAGAGCAAGTGGCAGCCAGAACGTGTTTGAGAAGGCAGCAGTTGCTAAGGCTTGGCTGGCTGTGCCTCTAGAAAGATTCCAAAAATGTACAGGCTGTGTGTTGGTCCTGATGGAGGGAGCTTTGTTGAGGGCTGAAAAGGCAAAGTTGTAAATTCTGCCCTTCTGTTTTCATGGAAAGCAGACATTGATATCTGAAGCCCACACATTTGTATCACTGCCATAACTAATGACTTGCATTGATGCTCAGTCCTATTTGCTTGGTCCCAGGGAAGGAGAAAGTCTTTAATAAATCAATGAAATTGTCATTTCAAGAATGACACATTCAGCACTGGCAAAGGGTAATTATATTTTATGGGTTCTTATTGACTGTGGTGCCTTCAAAGCTCTTAGCATGATGGGGAAGAGACATGAATGGGATTGCTCCTGGGAAGTCTTTTAAGAACAGCTGTGAATCAGAGCAGTCACTTCAGAGTCCAGGATAAACTTTGCTGAGTTCTTACAAAAGCTTCCTTTGAAAAATAAGACCCAGTGCTTTGTGTGGAAATGTCAGGTGCCACCTCATGATGTTGACTGTGTGCCAGCCAATCTTCTTCCCTCCCCTCTGTGAAAGGGCACTTGGAAGTTTTGACTTGTCTCTGTGATCTCAGTTTGACCTTTGCTGGTTGTCCCTAATTTAATTCCCTATGTTCTGTGAGCATGCGGCATCAGAACAAGTTCTGACCATGCCCAGTGGCTTCAAAAGGCTTGAGGAAGGTAATAACTCAGTTGCGTGCAGCAGTTTCCTATGATGAAAAATTGCAGTGCTGAGTGTATTGTGCAGGAGGGAAATTTATCTTTGGAGAGAAATTCAATGGAAACAAACTTATTAAGATATCAGGAGAGGATTGTTTCCTGCAGTATCATTTCTAGCACTTTTTTCCAGTCCAACTTTAAATTCTCATTTATAATACTGTTCTGCCATTACTGCATTTCACCATCAGTGTTTTTCTCTGCTATATATGGGAAATTGCTATGGTAACGTGAAAAAGATCAAAACTGTGGAAATGCATGTAACTTAAACTGAAGTTTGCTAGTGCCTGCCTGTGAGCAGCCCTTTTCTTGTATAAAATAGGATGTGTATTTTCAAGGCATTAGGTACTTTGCTCTCATTTCCCCAAAAGATGCTGGCCTTCTGTGTTAAGGGTACCGCTGTGTCATCTAGATCCATCTGTTTTGTAAGCAGGCTCATTCTTCACACAAAAATAAGGATACCCTTGGCTCCAGTGGGATGTCACCATTCGGTGAGGTCACAGCCCTGCGAGCCCAGGGTAAATCTCAGACACTAGCAGAGTGTTGAGGACCCTGTTCAGGGCCTGGTGCTGTTGTTACCTCACTGGAAGATCCTGCAGATGGCAAAGACTCCGATAAATATCTGTATAGAGCTTTGAAAAGTGGCAGGACAGTTTTGTTAAGTAGTATTGATTAAAACAACAGAGAACTTGCTTTGAAACTATTAAGGTCAGGGGAAATCTGCTGCACTGGAGTCTTTACCCAGTATGCCCATCTGAGCTGCCACACTCTGCCTGCAGACTGCAAGTGGTCCTGCACAGTGTGACAGTGGGGCTTTCTGCAAGAGTTCCCTCAGCCCAGCTTTTTCCTCTGTGTTCAACAGGAGTTTTGCTATTGACTGCAATGGGAACAAGAGTGGGTGGAGAGAGAGCATCAGTGAGTACACCTGGGCACCTGAGCAGAGATCAAAATGCCCTCTGCTTCCCATTCTGGTCATTGATGTAGGCACAGCAGAAAAGGGTTGAGGGTCAGACAGCCCATACTGTAAAAGCAGCATTATGGCACCAGGAAATGACAGTTCTCTTGGAACTTGTTCTTAACTTAACAACCACTCCCCATCATGGCAGTGTGATGTGTACAGGGAAAGGCTGAATCATTAGGAGGGGTGAAGAGAGGAGCAGGTTGAATTTCTGGCTTCTGTTCCAGGCTCTACTGCCATCTTGCTGCTTTTTTTGACAAGTCATTTAACTTCTTGAAACAAAGAAAAAAGAAAAAATGTCTAACTAAGAACCAAACATTGTATGAGGTCTTTGGCTGAAAGGACCTGGGTGGACATGAAAAAGATAAAAGCAGCAAGGAGGGAAGAAACATTACAGCTCTGGGTCTGATTTTTTCTGGAATCACTGTTTTTCCCAGCGTTAGTCTGCTTATGTGAAGCAGGTGCTATTTGATTTTCTTTCCAAGATCTGTGTCGCAGTGGCAGAGAAAGGAGGTGAAGAGTTTGAAAAGAGGACAACTGTTGTTTTTCCTTGCTGCAGGATAGAACACCTTGGGCTCAATGTTGTCCTTCAGCTCTTGGTTGGGGTTCCTCTGGAAATGGTGCACGGAGCTGCGAGGATCAGTTTTGTGTACGTTGCAGGAGTTGTGGCAGGTAGGTGACACCTCTGCATGCCCCAGATGGAGAAGCAGTGAAAATGGTCTGTGCTGGCTTTTGAGTAGGAGAAATGTTCTGTGATATTTGGGATTAGGAGAGGAGCATTCACCGATCTTCTGTGCATTGAAATCCTTTGGTGGACTGGACATAGAAAATAGGGTACAACTTGACATCTATTTCTATGTAGCCATAGACTCTGTGTTTAGGAGACCTGCTAAAAATGCACCGACTACCTGTTATTTTAAAATTACCTTGCTTTAGATTATATTCCTGAGTGTGGAGTCATGCTGGTCCTTTGCCAGTTCTTCCTCCATTTGTCCTGTCTGTCACCTTTCTACAGCCTCAGTAAGCAAGAAGTATTTGGTCATAGATTGTGAGCAGTGCACAGAAATCTGGAAAATTCATTTAATCATTAAGCCATGGGGTCTGATTGATTTTTAGTTTGTGCTGAATTGCTTTTATTTATGTTTGGAATTTCCAGAAGTGTGGAGGTGATGGAAGTTAGCTGACAATAGATCAACATCTAATTAAAACAGGAGGAGTGTGTGAAAACAACCAAGAGCTTTACAGTGGAACTCAGACAGCGATTGACTGCCTTAATTCAAGATTTACAGTGTTTGTTTGGTTTTTTCCCAGCCATATAATTATTTTTTTCCATAATAAGCAGATAAACACTTTGTAGAATGGGCTGCATTGGGTACTAATAAATCCTACATTCCAGGAGAGAGACTGTGGAAAGAATAATTGGACTAAGACACGGGACTAGGCATGGTACAAACACCAACACTATTTAATGCAGAGAAAGGAGTTGGCAGAGCGGCTCCACTGTCCCCTGACTGTTATTTTAACAAGCACTAACAAAAGTGGTGCCCAATTTACACCTTTCCAGATATAGCTTTTCTACACAGATACACCTACCAAACCCCAGGGCTTCACTGATATGTTAGCCAGTTATGAAACATTCTTTATTCTTTGTCATGTGCCAGGAGAGAGGGAAATGGATGTATTCATGCTGAGGCAATATAAAGATAACTCAGCTCCTAAATAATCAGGAATAGACAGTAAAATGTAGTTAGGCCACAACTTTTATGTTTCTTTTTCATTTTTCTGGCTTTACTAAGAAGACACATTAAGACTGGAAATTGCAGCACTCAGTGCAGTGTCTGAGGACTTAACTGCAAGTTCTTATTACTCTTTCCTTTATTTCTCATTAACTTTTTCCTTAATGGCAGTGTTTAAGAGCTGAGAAGTCTCAGAGCCATACAAGGAAGGAGGGAGCTGTCAGTAGAGTTGGCTGGTGGAATCTCAGCGATTTCTTGACCTGGAATCAGTTGGGCAATTAGCAAAGAAGTTCATTAGATTTTATTCTGCCAAGGACTCTCTCAGGATTTGCCAATGTGTCTTTTTCCCATTCCCCCTCATCACAAAGATCTTCATTATCCCTTCCTTGTGACACCAAATCTGCCTTTCCCTCTACAGCTTAAATTATTCTTAAAGTCAACAGTGAAAGGAGCTTTAAGCAGATCCAAGCCTCCAGCTGGGATAAGAAGAAGCAATGTCTATGTTTGGCTGTATTGTTATGAGTGGTGCCTTTATGTACTTGACCTGTCATTTTGCTGTCATGTGCCTACTACCTCCATCCAGGTTATTTTTAACTAGTTTTACTCTGAAGTTTTACAAGTAATAGGCTGTACTTTGATCAGAGGCCTATGCCAAGTTACAAGTCCCCGGTTCCTTCTCCCTGTGCAAATATTTTTCTTGCCAACATGGGAGCTACTTCTATTTTATCTTCAGGTGAGAAACAAAACACAGACATTAGTCTGTCTCCTGCTTCCTTGTTCTTTCAATCAGGGGATAAATGCCTTTTTGCAGCACAAGTTTAAAGACACATTGCTGTCTTGCTTGGCTGCTTTTAAAGTAGGTGCAGAGTAATCAATCAGTCACTGCCTTGACAGGACTGAGTTGGCTTCACAACTCAATTGATTTCCCCCTCCTTCTCCTTCTGTATTCCTGACCTGCAGCAATTAGCACAAACAGGCAGTAGCAGGGATGTAGAGTAGGGGAGAGTGTGTTTATTTGGCTGGCAATTGTCACAAAGCCTTGTTGTTTCCCCCAGGGTCCCTGGCAGTGTCAGTGGCTGACATGAGGGCACCGGTGGTGGGCTCCTCTGGAGGTGTGTATGCTCTTGTCTCCGCTCACCTGGCCAATATCGTGATGGTGAGTACCAGAGTGACTGACTGACCTCTCAGAGTGAGCCAGGGCTGGTGGCCCAAAGGGGCTGGAAATAAGGCCTGACCCAGCTATTGGTCATTCAGAGCTTGCCCCAGCTAAGTCTTGTCCCAGTGGTGTGGTCCTGGAATGGAAATGTTACCCTGCACTTGGTGGCTTGGTACCCTGATGACTGGCAGCTTGCCAGGACAAGCTAAAGATGTTGGTAATCCAAGATTTATCAGTGTTCTCCAGGCTATCAGCTCTCCACACAATGGCTGACAAATGTTTGAAAAGCAGACTGGCTCTGCAGAAGTGCAGATCTGTTTCTGTCTGCATGTGCCATTAATTTTAGTGGGTATCTAAGGAAATTCAGCATTCAGTGGATTCATGTGCAGAATATTCCTTATCTCCATTTGTAAAACCCAGAATGAAGCTGAACCCTGGGTGATCTAGTGATGCATCTTTTTGCTGTTTCACCTAATGAAATACTTTACAAAGGTGAGTAAATGCCAGCACTGTCATTCCTCTAAGGCTGGAAACAGGAGCTCATCCCCAGCCCTCAGCTAGGTGGTGGCAAAGCCCAGCACAACTGTCCAGGGGACTCCTCAGCTGACACTGTGAAAAAAAGGCTTTGCTGATAGAAGATTCATGTGTGGGTGCATGTCTGTCCTGTACCAGCAATATCAGAGCAGACTAACCATAAAAATGAGGATAATGCTCCTCCCCTAGGTCTGAGTGGGAAGATAATGTGGGTTGGCTGCAGTAGAAACAGAAGATCTGTTATATGGGTGCTGGAAGACATATGTGGGTGGTGGTGGTGGAGTCAAGCCTAAAAGAAAACCTTGTACTTGATACTTGTCTGTAGTGAAGTCAGCAGGCTCCAGCTGTGACCCACAGTGGTGCTGCTCCAGACAGCTTTGTAACAGCTGGGAGCTGGGAAGTGAGAGATTTCCTGAGCAGAATTGGTCTCCTTCACCTTCTTCAAGATTTTCAGAGCATGAATGAGCTGAGGCTGTTGTCCAAATAGACAGTTGAATGGCTGGCAGAGAGGTAGGGAGTGGAGGAGAGGGGCTACCCCTATACCACAGGGCTTCTGCTGGGGAATTGCATCCTTATATACAGTTATTTTCAGTGTCATTTGTGTTCCCTGCCACTGTGCCAAGAGAAGCAGGAGGGAGCTTCCTCTGTCTCTCAGAGTGGTAACGCAGACACAGGGTTTTTTAACACCACAATTCACAGGGTTAGAGGGGGACCTTGGAGGAAATTTTGATCTACTTTAAAGGAAGAGGCTCTGCCAGAAGTGTATGGAGAGTCTTCAGCAGTTACCTTCCCAGACTTCTTAAAACATCACAAAGTGGTCTGTCATTTCACTACTCATTGGCCTCCTCCAAAACTATTTAGCAATTGCTACGTTAGCATCTTGTTTTCTCCATTATCCACTGCCTCTCTTCTCATCTGAAATTATTTTTGCTGCCTTTCCAGTTCTGGTGGAGGGATTTCTTTGCTTTTCCTTTCCCGCCTTGTCTCTCTGTGCTCACTTGTTACCTAGATGTGATGCTCCCGCATGCTGAAAGACGTGCTGGCTGTTTGATGGCAAAGCTCAGTCTGGCACAGCTGGGGAGAGCAGGGACTGTGGCAGGGAGGGTCTCTGGAATCTTCTGTTCCCTCATGCCTCCTGGTAACCAAAGGAAATGGAAACATTCCTGCTTGGAAAAATAAATATTATTGGAACTAAATATCTAAAATAACCAACAGGGGGAAGCAATAAAGCATGTCACCCCAAGGAAAAGAGCGAGGGGAGGGATTCAAAGCAGCTACATGGAAATGAAAAGTGAAGGAGGCAGCACAGTATTAATCAGCAGGAGCTCAGAGCTTTCTGACTGGGTGAGGTCTCTCTGTGGAGAGAGAAAATGAGTTACTTATTTTGTGGAGGTTGCATTTTTGCCATCCCGAGTGCTATTAGAGGTAGTCTGAGGAGTTTACAAGCATTCTTTTTGTTTCTTCAGTATGACAAATATGGAGCTTTTCACAGGAAACCTGATTATCTTGGTATCTCAGGATGCCTTCAATAGGCAAATTTTCATTTAGTCACTGAATAATAATAATAATAATAATGTTGACATACATCTAAGTTTCTCAAAATGTGATCTCTTTTCCTGCTTTAAAATTTTGTGCAAGTGGAAAAGGAGGAATTTTAATATTTCTCCCATGACCTCTGATGATCATTCAGAGATTTTATTTCCACTATATTGATTAACAACCAAGCCTGAAGACAGAGGAGGCCAAGTCTACGTCTTCTTACGGCACTGTTTCCTTGATATGCTTTTATTGAAGTCTTTGTTGTTTCTCTATGCTCTGCCAAAGATCTGAGCTGCAGAATTTCAGTGAGCCTGAGGCACAGAAAGTAGCATTGAAAAAGCACAGTAGGGCTTGAATGCACTGAGAAGTTGCCTGACAAGTGACAGATCTAAATGTAATATCCCTTCAGGTTTGTGTGCAGCATTACTTTGTTTTCCTTGTCTCTTTTCCAGAACTGGTCAGGAATGAAGTGCCAATTCAAACTGCTGCGTATGGCTGTTGCCTTGATCTGTAGTAAGTACCATACTATGCTTGGCACACGTGCAGCCAGTCCTGTTTTGTCTGTCCTTGTCATAGTAGTTCAAGCTGATTCAGAGGGTTTTGACTTTGCAGCAGTTTTAGTAGGAACTTGCATCTGGACCTTCTGGCAGCAGGAATCACATTGCTCTCCACTGCAGATTTTGGGTTTCAACAGAAGCATTTGTAAACAAGGATTTGTCATTAGCCAGCATCTGTAGCTTGTGGTGTTTGTGAAGGAGTGGGACTTAAGCATCTTCTTTTTGCAGTCTCAAACATGCAGTGCTTTCATAATGATAATACTTGGGTTTCCTAGAGCACGTCCTATCTAGGATGGCAGCAGCATTATACACACACTGATGAATTCATCCAGCCATATCACCAGGGGGGCACAATAAGGGAAACTAAATTTTATGTTCATCACAGACAACTGTCTTCAAATTCTAACTCATTTTTGTTATGGTTTTGGTATAAATTTCAGAAGGTAAATATTTCCCAACCTATCTACACTCCCACAAACCCCCTTTCCCGCCACTGAAGAGACCTCATGTCTGTGTGCCACAGCCCTGACAGCCACAGCTTCCCTGTGCTCACCATACAAGGCAATTTTTCCCTCTCTGTCTCCTCAGGGATGCAGTGCTGCCTGCAACACGGACTTAAGAAGGGATAACCTAGACAATTAATTTATTTTTTATTCTTTGTTGCAGTGAGCTTTGAATTTGGAAGAGCCGTGTGGCTGCGATTCCACCCCTCCGCTTACCCACCGTGTCCCCACCCCAGCTTCATGGCTCACCTGGGAGGGGTGATGGTTGGAATCACCCTTGGTGTCATTGTCCTGAGGAACTATGAGCAGAGACTCCAAGATCAGACTTTATGGTGGATCTTCCTTTCTATTTACGTCATTTTTGTCTTGTTTGCCATCTTCTGGAATATTTTTGCCTACAGTCTGTTGGATCCAAAGCTACCCCCCCCTCCTTGAAAACATGGGACAGAAAACTGGAGAGCAGAAGTAATCTATCTGTGTTAAATGAATGAAGATGAAGATCTATTTTTGTATTTAACTGAGGGGAGGATGATCCTTCTGAACACACGAGTGTGCTGAAGGAGGTGCTTAAAAATCTCATGAAAGAATGGGCCGATCAGTTTCACAAATTCAGCAGGTTCTGTAACTCTGGCTGGCCATGCCCTGCAGTTTCTGCCCTCCACCTGAGCACTGACTTCCTGGGTTGTTAGCACACATCAACATTTTCTATGAGATATTTGTATTTTCCAGGTCAGTGCTGGAATTATGGCCAGTTGTTGAGTGAATTTCCTCAATGTTACTGAACACTAAAAGGGAAAAAGAGCAGACATTTACTAATTAGAGACTCACATGGTACTCACAAGGCAGCTTGAGTCTGGTTTCTTTGAACACGTCTGACTGTTCAGCCATACCAGTGCCACTGTCTAATTACTTGAATGGTTCCTAAGATATTTTAGCCTATGGTGAAACTTGTCTTGCACAACTTTCAAAGGAATCAGCAGAACTTGATCACACAAAGTGATGGAGACTGGTCTTCAACTACAGGTCAAATGAAATTGCACTATAAACATTGGGAATCTTATTGGGACACCCAGCCAGAGGTGACTTTTACTGTGCATGTTTCACTTGATTTTAATTAATTATTCTCCCCCTCCCCGGCCTACTGTGGCTAGAGGGTGTGGCTGGGTTGGTTTGGGTTGTTTTTTGGTTTTTTTTGAGGGATGAAGAAAAGGAGGGCAGATGTTCATTTGTGGTTTTATCAGATGACAGTCGGGTGCTGCTTTCTTCTCACTTTTTTTCTGGCCACACTGACCTAACACCTGGCCTGCAGTGAGCTCCTAGCAAGGATCTCAACTCTTCCAGCAGGTTCTTACTAGGAAAGTGGGACCATGATCACCTCCAGCAGCCCAGGGTGGGAACTATCCAGTCTTTACAGCCATACAGTCCATTTAGGGTCAAGTCCACTGAAGGCAGTGGAGTTAAATCATTTTGTATGTAGCGCTGGTTTCCCACTGAAGTGGAAAGGGTGTTATTTGCTACAGTGATCATTGTGAAATGGATAAAACTGGTTTTAAGATGACTGGCAAATTTTGAGGGTGCCTCTTCCTGAGGCAATGGATGTTCAGGAGCTCCAAACAACAGTTAGTTGCAATGTTGCCTTTTTCGTTAACACTGGTCAAGCCCAGATTCGGGCAATCTGTAACTGGCCTATGGCACAGTTGCCTGCACGGACCTGGGGACCACACGGGGACATCTGTAGCACAAGCAGTGCTTGTAGGTACTTCTCTGTAAGGTGCTTATTTTGCTTGTCACTTTAGAGAGCTGCCAAATTACAGTCCAGAAATGTGGGTGCCCTCCTTTTCTCTCCCCTTTACCCACCTATTTGATGGTCTGGATAAAGCAGCCATAAGAGTCTCTCCAGACAAGCTCCTCCCTTCCTTTTTTCTATTTCCTGCTGGTGCCCAGGCACCAGCCACCAGAGCCTTTCACAGCACATCCCACGGGCACCATAGTAGTTGTGTTTGCTCTGTAGAAAAATGTCTCTGTGTTGTGGGCTTTATTCTCTCAGCTGTGCTATCCGTGCTGCCAGATGATACCACAAGCTAATAGGAGCCTGTCCTTCTAGAGGGGACATCCACAAGTGCTTATCAGCTGCCCCCTTCTTTGCCTCTTATGGAAAAATAACTCTGCATTGAGGGGTGAAGTTCACTCCCACAGCATGCTTCTGTTGCCTCAGAAGGAGGGGGGAGAAAATAAGTGTTTCTACAGCCTGAAATAAGCCTTACCTGCAAAAGAAACAATTTTTGCCACCTTTATGTACAGAAATGGGATTTCTGAGGGTGACTGCACTTCTGTTGTTCTGCATGGCCAGTATATTGCTCATGGGCCCTCATCGAGGACCAAGAGGAAGGGGTAAGGGCCAGAGCTCTGTTCATCTTCGAGAAGGGATTGTGCCATTTTACCTTTGGAGTTTGGGTCCAGATCACAGCAGTCACTAGAGTTCCCACAGATTGTTGCAGCTGCTGGCCCAGTGAGTGTCATAGCCATGGATCCCCCTGGGAGCAGCAGGCAGGAAGGAGAGCAGGAACTAGGAGAGTTCTGACACGGTTACCAAGTAAGGAGGACATTACTTCCCTCACCTATTGGTAAGCCTTTCTCATTACAGATGCCTTGAAAACAGAGGTGACCAGGAATGGGAGTTCCCCTAAGTTTTAGGAAAGCTTTTTAAATTTTGGTAGAAAATTTCAATTGAAAAAAACCCCAGATTATTTTGCCTATAATTTACCAGAGTGCAATATGCACCAACTGACTTTTATTTTTGGTTTCTCAGATGAAAGCTATTTACTGCCCATGAGTTTCTCCCCAGCAGAGGTTTCCGTGCCTGCCAATGTGTGCTCTGAGGTGAAGCAGCAAGGTACAAGTTGAAGAGCCAACAATTTCTTGATCAGCTTGATCATGGCCAACATGTCTTTGCTTAGCCCAGGAGTGGGAAGGAGCTGAACAGAGTAATCCAGACAGTCTTCCTTGGTCCTTTTTCCATAGATGAATGTAGTTTACGTGAACTGATTGAAAACAGCTCTGAAGTTGATCTTATGACTTGTTCTTTTAAACGGTTGTTCATCTTTCTGACTTCCATGCTGTGTCCCCATACCCTGCCTGATCAAGTCTGCAAACAACCCTGGAGATCAGAAAGGCCAGACTTTAAGGCAGTATTAGATTTATTGTAAGTGGAGGAATGAAACCCTCTCACATTCCTGCTCATCAGAGCTGAAATCTCCCCCCATACATGGAGCAGTTTGTGCACAGAGTCTGTTGTCTGCTAAGAATCAATCAGCTCATGGAGCCAGAAGCAGCACGAAGTGCTTAAGCTTTTTTATTATTTTTTTAATCATTAAAATTACAGTGTGAAAACTTGCTGTGTTTTTACAGAGTATCATGAATTCCAGTTATGTTATTTTCTAACACACCCACGAGTGCCACAGTGCTGCAGCACCACAGAGCTAACAGCAACCAGGCTTTTCTGTTACCTCCAGATGTCCTTGAAGCTGCTGGCTCGTGTTGGAGACGTAATATTCTCCATCCTGCTCATTCGTGGTTCCAACCTGTCAGTCAGTAGTGTGTTCGTGAAGGAGCATCCACTGAGGGACTGGTTTCAGTGATTAGTTGTGGTTTTATTTCAGCTACTGCCAGGATTTTCCATCAGTCGGATAAAATGTGAGTCTATTGAACCTTATGACTGTGCAGTGCAAGAGCAGAAGGCAAGGACTGTCACCAATGTACAGGTTTGAACAGTGCACCTCGGAGCAAGTTATTTTTTGCTGTGTCCTTGAGTGAGGACACAACACCTGGGGGAGAAAAAAAAAAAAAAAAGCAGCCGTTTGTGTGGTGGATTTGCCTTGCAGTGAGTTCATTGCAGCAGTGGTCCATGAGGATGAGGAGCAGTGCGGCAGGCGGGGAGCCGGCGATGCTGGAGGCGGAGCTGCCAGGGACACCTGCCGGCAGCGGGCAGCAGCACCGGCCCGGCTCCGGCCGCCTCCCGGGGACGGGCGGGACAAGTGGCTCCGACAGCCGTGAGGAGGAGGAGGAAAGAGGACAACCAGGCAGATCAAAGTCCACGGGGACTGCAAATGGAACCTTTTATTCCTAGATGCTTGGAGACAGGTAAAGATTAGTTTTACACGCAGCGGTAAAAACATAGGGAGGAGGAGGGAGAGAGTTGTTACGCAGTGATGGGAGAGGAGGTTACCAGAAACAATCTCTGAGTGAGGTGTAGCAGTCATAAAAATGCTGATGAATTTACTTTTGGTGAGTTTTTAAGACAACATCCTGTGTCACTGTTTCCCTGTCACTTGATGAGGAATCTTAGCACTTACGTGGCGTATTGTGGTTTTTCACTGCTTGCTGCTTTGGCAGCGGGAAGTATGTTATCAACAGGGAAGGGGGAAGCTAGAGAAATTGTTACTAGAAATAACGCTCAGGGATTCTGTATCTCAGCACCTTGCTCCTTCTTATGGATTATACTGCCCATGTGTTTTAGATCAGATTGGGCCCTTTCAGTGTGAACGGGGCTATGAAGGATGGAATCTGACATGTTCAGAGCTGGTACTAAAATGACAGCTGACTGCTGACCTCACAAGGCAGCTGCTGTTCTCTGCCAATATGTAGTCTCACAGGATCGTGGGTAGGACTTTCACACATTCTTCATTGAGTAAAGAGCTCAAAGTCTGTTCACACAGATTCAAGCTCAGCCCAGTTGCTTTGGAGCACCCATCCACTGGCTTTGCCTGTAGTGGAACTGGAGAATGTGAACATGGCAGTTCAACACCAGCCACCTGTGGGGGCACGCTGGGACTAGAGAACCCAGGCCAGCACCTCTGAATATTGCTGCTCCGCTGCTCCTCTTACAGTGGTGGCTGCTCTGCAGTGCTTTGTGTGGTAGAACTCAAAGATTCCTTCTCTAATCACGGATGCCAAGAGCTGGTTATAAAGGACTACAGTGCATTTTGCAGCTCTGTAATAAAGAATCACACTTAAGACAGAAACCAAGCTTATTTAAAGGTAAATGTATTTTAATGTCACCATTAATCACTGGCTTTTAATTGGAAGATCTTTCTAATGAGGTATTTCTGAAATGCCAGTAGGAGTACAGAAAATTTATGTTTCAGGGTACTTTACAACACAGAGCACAAAATATTCCCTATGATTTAAGTAGCTAAAGTACCTTATTTTCAACGAGCTTGATAGACACATTGTCACTGACTCTCTCCTGACTCCCACAGCGTCTGTTCAGTTTGCAAATAAAGCCAAATTTATGCAGCTTTTCTTTTGCTTACACTACTAATGCTAACAACTCATCCAAGTGTTAAACACAAAGCACTAAACTATGTAATTTTCTGCCTTAAAATACTGAACAAATGGTACTTTCCCTGTGAAGGGCTAGTAAAACAAAATGATATTTGCAAGGCAAGATGCTATTGTATGTTTCCAAATATTTTTGTATTGTGTACATTCTGTATATTTTTGTTGTGACAATATTGTTTGAGCGCAGAATCCATTAAATTTTTTTTTTGTGGTGGTTTTTTTGTTTTCTGTTTAATTTTTCTGGTTTTTTTTGTAATAAAATTGAGTTGTTCTATATCACATACCAAAAAACCAACCAAGAAAGAACTTTCAAGGACAGTTTTGTAAGTTTGTCTACAGTTAACATGGTATTTAATGAAAGAGCCCTTGGTTTGGAGCTCTGCCATTGTAATTGTCTAATAATGACACTGGTAACTCATTTTTATGTCTATCTAATAGATAAAGGGGAGAGTGAACAGCAGCTTCATTTCTCCATGTGATCTAATGAGGATGCAGAACTAGCTTGGGACTTGTATGGAAATTCAGGTGTTGTCCCACCTTTTGGCAGCTGTCCCTTCAGTGCAGTTGTGGCCTCAGAGCTGCAGGGAAGTTGACGACCAAGTACATTTGAGTAAATTTTTTTACTGGGGAGGAGGGTTGTGTTCTTTTAACATCAGGCTCTACTGAATGTTTTCAAATCTCAGAGCCAACACTCATCTCTTGAATCAAGAGTGGAAACAACACATCCAGAAAGTTCTGCAGTAAACCTCCAACTGATTACAATAAAAATCCTGCTACCAGTGTGGAAGGGGGAGGCTTATTTTGAAAAATAAGTTTTGTTTTTGTTGGGAAATACTGGGTTAAAGTGTAATTTATAGGAATGAAGATGTATGTAGGAGCAGTTCCTGTCAGATGTGCTACTCCTAAGGGAGGCAGATCACTGCTACCATGTGCGGGACTCAGCTCCTGCTGTCAGTTCTCTGCACTGAACTGAACATTCCGAGACACTCAAATCTCTCTGTTAATTAGCCGAGGACTTTCAGCAAGAAGGTAAGGTGGGTTTTGTCAGTTTTTGTCAATTAATACAGAAAGTGTTAACTACCTACTAGTACTCTACATTTTTCTTGCTATCTGTTCTTCACATCTAACTTACTTAAGCACTGAGCTCTTTCTTGTGTCCTGATCAGCCAAAAAACTGAACAATCAGTGCTCCAACTTTGCTAAAAATGTACGGGAGCAACAAAGGGTGACATGGCTACTTCTCAGAGCTCCTGCAAATGACTGAATGAGGGGTTTATTTTCTTTCACACTATTCTTTTCTTGTTTGACCTGCCCAAATATATTACGTGTCACCTTGGCTGCTAATACCATTCTTGCAGCTCCTCTGCATTGAGGGATAAAGGGTTTTAACAGGAGACGTCAAGGACTACACTCATTGACAATTTATAGGCACTCTGTTGAGGTTTTGAATGTATTTTATTGTCATCCTTATTATAGGTTCAACGTGATGGTGTCACAGGAAAGCAGCAACTTCTGCCATCGCAGTACAGAGCACCGGCACAAGTCACACTGAGCCGCGTTAGTTACAGTCACTGATTCAGGGGGAGTTGTTCAAACACCCTCTGCTGCAAAGGGAACCAATGGGAAATTTTGCTTGTATCAGGTTGGCAGAAATTGCCCTCTTTCTGAGGTTACTCAGAGACTTCATGAGTTTTTATTCCAGCTGTAGATAAAGATTTCCTTCAGGTGTTCTGCTGCCTATGTGTCCCATGATGTGGGTAAGAATTCATTGCTGAAATACAGAGAAATGTTTTGAAGTCTGAGTAATTAATTTGGGAAGTTAATTGACTTCAAATTCTGAAGAAGTCTTATTATTAAATGTGGAAACTTTTTAGTTTCTTCATGATTGAAAAACATAGGATTATTTACAGTTAGGCAAAACTGTAATATAAGAACATACAAAGAAGGTCTTGATCACACTTCAGACTAAGGAAGAAGGGGATACATCAAATAGCCTGGGACGTCTAGATAGCTGTTGTGTGTATGTATGCACACATACAGGCACATGCAAACTGGTCACTGCAACAGTTCAGTCTTAAGGCAGCTCTATTTCATACCAATTAACGATTTGTTTATCCAGTGGCAGCAGAACAAACCACCAGTTTGAAAGCAGAAACCAGCTATGGACTTGTTACCTAGGCTCTCTTATCTCAACTAATATGATTAATTCATTTATTAGCTAGATCTATCCAGATGTTTGTGCTTCTTTATTAAAACAAAGTAGCCAGATCAAAATGATTTTAAAAATATTTGAAATATTTAAAACAGTGAAACGCTTGCCAGGTAAGGAATTTGGGTTTGGTTCTGCAATGACTAAAAATCAAATGTCATTATTTCCTCAGAACAGGAGCAAGTCAGCTGGAGAATCTGAAAACTCTGCAGGAGTTTATATTATCTGATATTTACACATTTAAAAAGCTCATACTGCTTTGTCTAAAAACAAGAAAAGGCAGATGAAACTGCAACTAAGGTTTGAGTGGGGCAATACTTTTAAATATAAATTAAAAATCCTGCAGTAGCTGCACAGAAGAAATTAATGATTTATACGTAAGATAATTTTAAGCCACTGATGTTTCCCTCATGAATTGCTCCAGGACGGTCACTACGTTCCTGGCTTCTGGCATTTCTGCATGTTCTACTTTCACAATCTTCAGCAGGATGTCTCCACTGCCACAGTTCTTCAGGAACAGGTAGCACTTGAACAAGGCGTAGTGGTTCATTTCAGCCTGGCGGATAAACCTCTTCAGGTTGTTAATGTCCTGGATAGCCTGGGGAAAGAGTAACAGAGCATTTTCTTATCCTTCTACATGGAACGAAAACACACTATTGTGGAAAATAAAGGGACAAATAGCAGGAGAAGCAAAAGCATTTCTAATAGAAATTTTGTCTTGCTACTTAAGAGTAATGTAAGAATTTAATATTGTCTTGGATGCATATTATAGCTTTTAGTGTAATGATCCAAAATGTGTGGACACGTGATGTGTCCAACTTGTAGCAAGAACTCTCATATTATGGCAGCGCACGTAAGAAGTGTTAACTACTGAACCCATGGTACCAGTTACATGAGATTGTGTGTGCAAGGCTCAGATTAACAGTACTTTAGGAAAACAAACAACAACAACAACAAAAAAGTCGGTCTTACTTTAAATTTGAGAAAACACCTTTGGAGCATTCACTTAAGAAACTTTCACACTACTTTACAGCTGTTCTTGTCAACTACAGTAAACCAGCCCTCAAATTAAGCTTCAGAGTTAATCAGTTAATGACATACAGACATCATAATAACCTAAAACTTTTATTCACTGCAAAATAATATTTTGCATATAGTATTTGCTCCCTCAGTAACCCTAAGATCTTCTTCAAGTCTTTAACATATATGAACAGGTACCTTCAATTTAAAGTTTTCCAAAATCTGACGGAAGAGAAATGGATTTCCACCTTCAGCACCATTCACAAAAGCCTGCATCCAATCCTCACAGAATCTGTTGCTTCCTGTTGAATGTTCAGGAACACAGAGAAGAGATGAGAAAAAGCAAATGAGCTCAACATAAATATACAGCTGCATTCACCTGGTTTAATCACTCTCACATAACAACTGATAGCAATATACCTGGGCCAGGAAATAAGGAAAAACAATACATGTGGGAAAGAAAAGCAAACACAGGTACAGCAATTACACAAGACTGCGTTCTGATTGTTGAATCCCTTTTCCCAACATTTGTCAAAACCACAACAGGAAAAAAAGCTTTGCAGATTCCCTGAATTGTACAAGTCATACTTTCATGGTCACAAACTAGATGTCCTGTGGATTTTATTACCAAGCATTTTCAACCCAGAGTTTCAGTGTGTCTGGTGTAACAAACTACTCTGGTACCTCACAGGAAAACAGGTGTTCTTGTTTCCAGCCAGAACCCAAACTTTCTGGGCAGGAGCCTATAAGCTCATGAATATCCTCAACTGCCTCTAATGCCACTAATGCCTCTAATGTCACAGCTCTCAGCAGCTGATGGATCCAAGGGAACAACGTGAAGTATTCACAGCTGTAATCTCACCTGCATTATGCAGCTGGGGCTGAGGTCCACTACAGTCTATAACCATGGACTTCTGCTGTTCCTCCGTCATGGCAATGCACAGGGAGGTCATTGTGCCTTCCTGGACAAGTCCTTGGAGGCTGGCAGCTGCCAGGAACCTGACACAGAAAGCTCTTGTCAGCTGCTTGCTCCTTTACAACTCCTGGACACCAAGGTGACTGTCATACACAGAAGCCAATGTACTCAAAGGTTCCTTGGTCTCAAAATATCTTTACCTGCTGATGTCCTTTTCTGTTCTTTCATCTGCATTTTTGACTTCTACAAGAGTGTAACTCAGAGCCTTAAACAAAAAAAGAAACAAGAAGGAAAAAAAAAAAGGAAAAAACTGGATGCAACTTCAGTATTACTTTTGTTGCTATATTGCAGTTCCGAGCAATAAATACATAATGTGGTATTTTAAAAATTGTTCTTGTCAAGGCAGAACTCCGTTTTGTAGTCATTGCAGCTGGTTTTGCACTCAGAAGAAATTCAGCAGTTACACTCTGTTAGCTATTCCATCCAGAGCCTCCTCAATCAGGGACTAGAGCTAGGATTAGTCTCTTTTCTGTTTCCAGCGAATTACACAAGGCACATACACAATATAATACCCCTTTCCATTCAGAGGAATTATAGCATGGACAGCCTGCTCATGCTATTTCTAATTTTCTTATTCTAATTTCAGCATGGACACCATTAGGTAATTGGCTTTTTTTAAATTGATAGAAGAAATTGTTATGTGCTTCCTTAGCAGTAAGCAGGGGAAAAGTACTTGCTCTGAATAAATTTAAAAAAACTACCAAAAAAACCCCAAAGAAACAAAAAAAACTGACAATCAAAAAAAAGGAAGGAAAAAGGGTTTTTCATTTAATCCTGCTGGGAAAGCAAATGCAAGAAACATTTTAACCATGCTGAAGTCACTGAAATGCCATCTGGAGGTTTTTTAGCTACCCAGTTTTAAATACACTTACAGCATGTAGCAGAGAGGCGAGTTTGTCCTGGAAGAGCTGCACAACCCTCTGAATAGGGCAGATGGTATCCTCAAACCAGCTCCTCAGGTAGGGGCTAACACAGGTCTCCCAGTTTTTTTGCTGTAACAAGTTGAAACATTAAAAACTTTTAATGACAAATTAGATTTCTACACAAATAGAAGCTTATTAATAATCTACTCAACCTAAGATATTTGGATGTCGGAGCCTTCTTAATCTCAAACCACAGTGAACTAAAATAATGAATTTGACATTTAAAGACTCACTTTATCAGCAATGAAAGGCTTTGCATTTTAAGAAACAGCCAAAACTGTAATATTATGGTATATATTAAGTGAATACCATGCAACAGCAGATGGGATGACAAAGAGACTTAAAATGCAGAACTTCCACTAGAAAAATGTGACAAGAAACCTTAACATTCAGAACTGCTAAGAATCAAGGTGGACATTGGTAACTTCCTTGTAGACCATTACCTTTTATTAGTTATTCTTCTCTCCAAATTTAACTGTAAGTGACCTGTAAGAGATTTATGACTAACACAAAAAAGTCCCCCATTTCTTTTTTTCCTTTTTACTTGTGTGTCTGATAGCACCTTAGACATTCATTGTACTACAGTGAGTCAAGTACCTCTCCCAGTGTTTCATACTGGTACTTGAAACACCTATTTTGTCTCTATAGATTAGATCTTCCAGATAGTTTTAGCAATTAATCTGCATAAATATTAACTTTCACCACTTAAAAAAAAAGTTAGGCTTTACCTCCAAATCAAGGTTTATCTTCAGATTTTTAACGTATTTGTCCAACTCAAGTCTGAAAGTATCTTCTTAAGGAAAATAAGATGCATCAGTTAAGACCTGCATTTTTTCCTTTCAGTATATGGCTGTTACTGACATTTTCAGTTACTGGAAGGTGTACACAAACGAGCTGATTTCAAGTAGAAACAGACAAAATGACAAAATAATTTTTACATCATCTCCCTCTCCATACAGGTAAAGAAAGTTAAAGGTAAGGATATAGTTCCAGACCTTTCTCTGAGCCACCTAAGAAACAAACCACATATTCTGGAGCATTGATGTCTGATTCCAATGTTGCCATTTCCAGAAGACTTTCTTGTTGGAAACGACAGTAGTAACAACCAACTTTACCTTCTGGTATGCTATAAAAAAAGAAGAAAAAAGAAAATAATTACTTTCTTCCAGATATATCACAATAAATAAGTGCAAAAAGCAGACACAGATGATTTCTGAGGTAATTTTAACCGCTAGCACTGGTGGCTCCTATGGCCATATGAAGAGTTCTTAGACCTTCTCTTTTTTCTTCTGTGTGATCAGAGTGGTTTAAAAGGAAATAATCATAAACATATGTAGTATTAAGTATTCAAACTGCAAATTATTTAAAACAATATTTTTCTCAAAGCTACCTAAAAAAGGTAAGAGCTATTGTGTAAGGTTGTTATTAACAGCAGCAATAGACTGAGAACATGGAATCAGGATTAAACCTAAGTGCAGCAGCAGGCAGGCAAGATGTGCAGTGCTGCCAATGTTCCTTACAGCTCTCATTCACCAGTTATTTCAAAAATTTACCTCAGCCCCACTGATGCTACATTCCCCATTCCTTCAAACAGGGCTCCTTTAGTAAGACGCTTAGCGATGAAACTGCGCAACTCCGTCTCTGCTTCAGCTGGTAAGTTGGTGTCTAGCAAGGAGAGGCTTTAAAAACCAGAAGAAATCATTACCAAAAGGTAAATGTTATTGTTTTGTGTCTCTCAACATGTGCAGAACCTGCCTCTAGCAGGGGGCGCCCTGTGATTTCCCTTTCTGGTAACAGCTAAGGCAGCTCTGGGACTTTTGGCCCATCATGAGCAGTCAGTGGTTTGCCCACTCACCAGGAGTTGGGAGTTGTGGGTCTCAGCTCAGGCTGACCTTCCCAGCAGCTAGGGACAAGATATACCCCTCTTTGTTCCTATGTTTCCCAAACTGTAATACAGAGCTTAAGGAAAGACGTCCATTGAAAATTAATAAATTTTTGTTATAT
This sequence comes from Eulacestoma nigropectus, assembly GCA_013397775.1. NCBI lineage: Eukaryota > Metazoa > Chordata > Aves > Passeriformes > Eulacestoma > Eulacestoma nigropectus. The sequence goes on along the minus strand of VZTE01000636.1, from coordinate 1,035,298 downwards.
GTTACCTATATGAAGAACTAAGTCAATACAGCAATATCAACTACTAGTAGCAAAGAAAAGACAGTTCAACTCAAGGATGATAGTTTCTGTTTAACACATTATTTAAGCTCTGTATATGTGTCCATTCCCCAGGTATTCCAGAAAAAGTGCCATGGGGACTCCAGAATGCTTTCACGGGAGGTTGTGTTTTAAAAGGACTGCAGAAGACTTAACAGTGATCTGACGACAATACGGCAAAGACTTCACATCGGGGTGTTCCCGTGATTGTGCTGTTCTGCCGGTCGGCTTTACCTGAAGTCTTCGGCGGAGAGTGTGTGTGCCACGGCGCCGCCGGCACTGCCATCCCCGCCGGCGGCTCCCTGCTGCGCGGACCTGGAACCCAAGTGATTCCCGGGAGTGAGTTTACAGCCGTGACACGCAACAGGGAACAGGGGCTGCAGCAGGGAAAAGGCACGGCCTGAGGGCGACTAAAATCAGGAGCGGGGAATCGGTGCATTATGGGAGGGAAAGAATCTCACTGGGGATGCGAGGGGGGGCGGGACGGAAAGGAATAAAGGGAATTCAGGGAGCTGGGAACGGCCGAAGCTTGGGCACGGCCTCCCCCCGGGGGGACCCGGCGCTTCACCTGCGGTAGCCATATAGGCCGTGGTAGGTGCAGCCGTGCCGCTCTGGCCGCCGCTCCTCGCCCGCGCCGCCGCCCTCCTCGCTGCTCTCCAGCTCCCGCTCATCGCCGTCCGGCAACGCCAGCAGCATCACGGCCCCAGCCTCGCCTGTGCCGCGGGGCGCTACCGGGCTGCGCTGCCGCCGCGCCCCGCCCCGCCCCGCCGGGTGTGCCGTGAACCCGCCCCAGGGCCCGGCGCTGGGAGGAGCTTGCGGAGCGCACGGGCCGTGTCCTCACCTCACCGAAATCGGTATTGGGCCATGTAGAAACGGCTCTGGCTGCTGCAGCTCCTCTGTTTGTGTAATGCACAGAAAAATGCAGTACAGGCACCGCAGTGCCTCTGTCAGTACAAGTAATCCTTCAAAAGCGGGTCACTGGCTTAACGGCAGGACCTGCTCCAATCACATCTCAGAATCATAGAATGGTTTGAATTGGAAGGGGATTTGGCAGGATTAGCTATGCTGTCAGTTTTTAAAAAGTTCTGCTTCTGAAATACTTTGTTAGAATAGCACATTTGTTACCTCGGCCTTGTAGCTACCAGGTAGTTACAGAATCACAATCACAGAATCATTGGGGTTGGAAGGGACCTCTGGTGATCATCCAGTCCAAACCCCCTGCCAGGGCACGGTCAGCTGGAGCAGATGACACAGGAACACATCCAGGTGGGTTTGGAATGTCTCCAGAGAGGGAGACTCCACAATCTCTCTTCTGTTGCAGACAAGCCCCGTGGGGAGCACCTGTGACGCCCAGTTGCAGCAGGGCCACTGCAAAGTGTTGGACATGGCTGATGGTTGGACTTCATGATCTCAGAGGTTTTTTCCAACATTAATGATTCTGTGATTCTCTTCTAAACAGCTGGTGGACCTGTGATGAGCTCGAGAGCCGTGGGAGTAACACAGGCACACACCCCGATGGATTGTCATTGTAACACAGGGACCAGCCCCCCGCCAGGTGCAGGCAGCTGAGGATAGTGATGGCTCAACACAGTTCAGTCGGTTTTATTGTGTTCTCGGAGTGCCGGGCTCCCCCACATGCCATGGCCTCGCTGTCAGCACCCAGCAATACAGGCACAGCCAGCACCAGAACACTGCGCACAGTGGCCGGTCTCAGCAACACCGGCTTCTTGCCCAGTAACATTTAGTGGGGAAAACACAGTTTCTCTGTGACATTAAACACGAAGGCGAGCAACAGTTTAGATTAGGAGGAAGCTCTTTGCCCTGAGAGTGCTCAGGCCCTGGCGCAGGTTGTCCAGAGAAGCTGTGGCTGCCGCATCCCTGAAGTGCTCAAGATCAGGTTGGACAGGACTTGGAGCAACCTGGTCTAGTGGATGGTGTCCCTGCCCATGGCAGAGGGGTGAAACGAGATGGGCTTTAAGGTCCCTCCCAACCCAAATCACTCCATGACTCTCTTACTCTGTGACACACACAACTGCCTCAGGCAGACCCACATCCCCGACTGGACAAAATGGCGGCGACGCCCTGAGGCCCCACGGGACAGCCCGGTGGGGAGGACCGCGAGCGCGTCACGTGGGCGCCCCCCCAACCCTGCTGGCGCGGTGCATTCTGGGAGTTCGGAGACGGCTGCGGCGCCTGAGGGAGCGCGGCCGCCATTTTGTGCCTCTCGCTCGGTGCTGGGCGGCCGCGCGGGCTCTGTGGCTCTGAGGGAGCGCTCGGCTCTCCTGCTCTGTAGGTCGGGGCGCCGCTGCCATGGGCCGTAAGAAGAAGAAGCAGCTGAAGCCTTGGTGCTGGTATCCTTCTGTGAGGGACGTGGCGGGTGCGGAGAGCTGGGTGGGGGAGGGGAGCGGCCGTGCCCGGTCCCGTTCCGTCTCGTCCCGAGATGGGGCTCAGCCCTTCTCCCCCCGCCCGTTACAGTTTGTCTCGGTGCTTGGCCCTGTTCCGTCCCTGTGCTCTTCGGGATGAGGCCCGGTCCGTGCCCTTCCTGTGCTCCCCACCCCCCGCGCGGCCTCAGGCCCGCTCCCGTCGCCCTCGCGGAGACCGCGGCCTCCCGCCCGATCCCTAAAGCCGGGACAGCGGGAAATGGAGAATGGTCTTTATCCCCCGTGAGGGAGGATGTTAAAAGGGAGAAAATCCTGCTACTCATAAATGCATTTATTCACGGAGGGGGGATGGATGTGGTTAAAATAGAATTTTTGAAGACTTTTTTTTTTCTTTGTGACGGGGGGGGGCTTTCAATTTGTAATTGCTACGTCATGATCAGGTTTAATCTTTTAGTACCTTTTATCTCTCTCTAATGCTTCTGTCCTCTAGAATTGTTTAATAAATTTAAAAGGTGCTCGAGGTATTTTACCATTTTGTCTTGAAAGGCATCTGTGCTTGTTTTAGATGTTAATATATTTCACGTTTTGGTGGAAGCAAGGGACACGTTGTGTTAGTAATGTTAACGTTGTGTTAATAATAAATAGCAAATGTGTATTTGTCTCACCTAGGAAAATGTGTGTAGAGTGTTTGCTGAAATATCAGTGCTGACCCACAGAAAGGAAATGCAGCTTGTCTTTTCTGTTGCCTAGGTGTCCAAACAGTTCATTGCTTAAAATATTTCTTTTTAAAAGCAGAGAATTCTTCAGTGACTGCAGCAAATTACGCCGTGTCAGAAAAATTGATAGCTGGGTAACTGAAAGAGGAAGGGAATTTTTAACTAAAACCTTTGTTCTCTTTTATGATTGGTAGTTACTGGTAATTGATTAAAGAGGCACTTCTGAGTCATTTGCATAATTTCCCTTTTGCTGATTTCAAGTCTGTTTCTCCTTTAATGCTTTAGCAGCATTCACACCTTGAAGAGAAAAATAGGTAGGACTTGAAAACCATGAGTCAAACAATAGGGAATCAAATTATGATTCTGATTTCATGCAGACACCTTCCCAGCTTTGTACCTGTGTAAAGAGGGATATGCTGGATTGTAGGAGGGTGTTTGGTTTCAGACATCCATGAAATAATTTATCACACTTTAAATGCTCAGAGATGCTTCTTGTGCCTTTCTTTTGCTTCAGGAAAAATCACACTGGTGCTAATTACCTTAGTTCTATCTAGAAAGTCACTTCCAGGATGAAATGTTTCCTTAACAGTCTTCAATAGGTATTGTAATAGGGATTTCGATGATGAAAAGATCCTTATACAGCATCAAAAAGCAAAGCACTTTAAATGCCATATATGTCATAAGAAACTATATACAGGACCTGGTTTAGCTATACACTGCATGCAGGTAAGGAGTTTTAGATTTACATGAGCTTTTTCTTTACAGTATCTAAAATTTAAAGGAACAGTGACCTTAAAAAGGTGGGGGCTGGGGGCTTCCCAGAGTCTTTAAAACTGGTGAGAAAAAGACAGCAATGGCCTGTTTGCAGCACAGGAGTCCTGCTGTGTCAGCAGTCAGATGGCCACTGTGCAGCAGAGATCTTTGCCGGGAGTTTTGTAGGAGTGAAGGAATTGTGCTGTCTTGGTTTATGTAAGCTGGTTTTAGGGGTAATAGTAGTTACCAGAGATTAGGAAGCACAGATCAAGAAAATGCTTGGCCAGAGAGATTATTCTTGTTAAGGATGTTCCTCTTCTGTTTTGAAACTGCCTGAAGAACACAGAGAATTTACTCTGAATTGTGGTCAGCAGGATTTGTTTGGGTTTTTTTTCTTTAGGTACATAAAGAAACAATAGATGCTGTTCCAAATGCTATTCCCGGAAGAACAGACATTGAACTGGAAATTTATGGGATGGAAGGCATTCCAGAAAAAGATATGGAGGAACGGAGGAGGTTACTTGAACAAAAAACTCAGGGTAAGGTGTAGTGTGGCTGATTGTCTGTTATTTCCCTGGTCTGTTCCTTACTCAGCTGTGGCATTCAGTGAGAGTGGGATTTAATGCGCTCTCTGACAGCAGCTCCAGGCATGTGGGAGGCTGGGATGGATTTTTCCTTTCCTGTTCAGAAGTAGCTGCATGCCAGAGCAGCTGCAACAATTACCTAATGAATATGGGCACGGTAATTTATTTGTGAGGGTAAGAGGAGGAAAGTCCAGAGGTAAAACTATCCTGATGATTCCCAAATGCTTCGGTTTTGTTGCTGTTCGAGTATACCTTTGGTTGAACTCCTTTGGTTTATGCTGGACAGCATGACCTTGCCACGAGGGCAGATCCCTCTGTATGTTCAGGGTCATGGCAGTGTGAGTCATGTTCTATCCCTTTATTTGTGGCTATAGGTAGGCTCACACAGCATTCTTTCTTTGTATTTCTGTGACGTTTTGAACACTGATAAGGTTTGAATTTTGCTGTTGCTGTTCCACCTAGAATACTTCAGGTAAAGTTAATTTCATAGAATATGATTTGTGTTCCGTTTGACCATATGCGTTGTACTGTCTGCAGAGAGCCAGAAAAAGAAACAACAGGATGATTCTGACGAATATGAAGATGATGAATCTGCAGCTTCAACTTCATTTCAACCCCAGCAAGTTCAGCCACAGCAGGGGTACATTCCCCCAATGGCACAGCCAGGTTTGCCTCCTGTGCCAGGTGCACCAGGGATGCCTCCAGGTGAGAGAGTGTGTTAGGTAGTTACTGAACACCTTAGTAGAAACATGAATTGCTGCTTGTATACTGAGTAATAATCTGCCCTTTTAACACTGGGGTCACAGAATAGTTCTGGGAGGTGCAGATAAGCAGTTTCTTCATTTTCTTTCCCTGTTCTGTGCATGAGCACGTCTTCCTTGGTAGACTAGATTCAGATAGTAATGTTGGCATGTAGTAGTAAGATAGATGAGTGCTTCAAACCAGAAGTCTACCAGTGGTATTTTTTCGTGGTATTTATAACAGGATTTTGGAAGCAGGGCAGCTGTGTATCTGCTAACACAGAACAGCCGTTCATACACAGGCCACAGATACAGTGAGGAAAGAATTTTGATCAAGTGATAAGTGAAGAATGGTCTCTTCTTGTAATAAGATGTCTTCTTTGGAGACCACTAAGAAAATTCACAATCTTGCAGGGCTGAGAACAATCAATCAAAGTCAGATTTGCAGACAGTATTTATATTGCACTGTTTGTAAGCAATTATTTTTTCAAAACCCAATCTTTTAGATCTTCCTTTAAAGCATTCATCCAGTGTACACTTACTAGATGACATTTGTTAGCAACTGTATGTTACCAGAGTTGTTTAAAATTTATTTTTCTTTAAGGTATACCACCATTAATGGCAGGCGTTCCACCTATGATGCCTGGAATGCCTCCAGTTATGCCTGGAATGCCACCTGGGTGAGTAGCAAAAAAGATTTAATATTACATGCTCATATTGTGCATTTTAAACTGTCACAGAAAAAGTAAAGCCAATTTTAAAAAAGTACATAGGTATGGTGAACTCTGTAACCTAAATATTAAGGCTAACCAAAGAACTGGATGGCTGTAAACCAACATGTAAAATACGGCCAAACTGAGTTTATGTATAAAGTATGTTGCCTTTCTCCTGACTTAATAATTATTAAGTAGTAGTATATTAGTATAAAATGTTGTTGTGTTGGTTTAGAGCCTTCTGTCAGCCACTGTTCCCTTGTGTATTGCACATATGTTGTGCATCTGGTTATCAGTCATCAGCCTAACAGGAAAAAAGTACTGGATAATTTATATTTTTCTTGTATTTTGGGCAAAATATGTTGGTTTTTATGCTTGTTTGGGGTTGACACCATACCCTATCACGATGTGTTTGGAAATCACAGTTAGATTTTTGATTTTGTCATAAATTTTCACAGATTACATCAACAGAGAAAATACATGCAGTCATTTTGTGGTGGAAACATGTAAGCATCTCATTAATGTAATTCTAGGTACATTCATTATGTCATTTTATGTCATGTTTTTGATAAGCTGGAAATTGTTTTACTGAAAACCTTTGAATATTGCCTAAGAATCTGGGGAAGGTGTCTAGCTAGGTTTTGTTACTGTGTAATATTGTGAAGTTGTTATGCTTTTATCCAAATGAATATTACAAAACTGTATGTGAAATGCATTCTACAAAATATTAACCAAATAGACCCTTAGAGACTTAAAGCCTCTCTTGAACCAGAGCTTGAACAGCTCCATATGCCTGATCCTTTACACTGCAGGACATACTGCAGGAACTTAGTTTAGTCTAAACTTTCGAGGTCACTGAGGTGAAAGGTTCTCTTCTGAGACATAAATCTTGAGTTAACAATCTTTGAATTTAAAAATTATATCACAGTCGAACATGGTGTTGATGCTCATCAGGACTTTAGCTTTTCTATGTGGAAACTCAACAGAATTTAATCAGGTTGTCTGGCACTTAGTCCTCATTAAATTCCTTGTTAACTTCAGGTGAATGTTATGTCACCTGTAAAAACACGGATGAATTTGCCAAAACTTCACTGCATTTCCATTTAGGAGGACAACGTGGTGTTGCATTATGCTTTTGTCTATTTTAATCTAAAATTTTGTTTACTTAACCTGATTAACTTTTGTTTAAAAATGACCAAAGAATTAGGCGACAGGAAGCAATTTTGGTTTTAGTGTGACACTAGTTCTAGCGCTATCTGTAGTTTCTCAGGAAGTCATTTTTCTGAGGCAGCAAGCAGTGAGCATCCAGCACTTGTTTTGATGTCTGCTGGGTGGCAAGACTAGCTTTATCTTTTCCAGCCAAAAAAGGGGTGATGGGTCTGTGTTCCCAGTCATTGCTGCTTCTGCAGTGGTTGTTCCCTGTGTAGCAGTGATAGATGAGTTGAGAGCAGAAATCAGACTTTCGAGAATGAATGCTCACCTTTTTGTGTGATTTGATCTGAAAACAGCAGTGGCGAAGGTGTCTTGACTCTGTCATACAAACAGAAACTGCTTCTTAGTGGGGTTTTGGTTTGTACTTGAGTGCTGCAGATTGGCTTGCCTTGCTCACTAAAGTAATAAGCATTCCTGTGTTTTGTTTCCCTAATTAGTTTTTGAATGTCTGCAAAAAATTAAGCAACTTAAGCTATACTTGTTTGTTCCCTGTAAAGGGCTCATACATATTCATCTAGGAAAAGAAACCAAACCCATTTTTAACATGAAAAAAAAATATGTTGCAAAGAGGACTTTTCATATTAAAAAAACCAAAATCCCACTTTATCATTAGTGTATGGAGTGTTTACTGTAATTGAAACTCCAGAAGCATTCTTGCCCTATGGTCTCTGCTTTTGTCAGTATTTTTTGGGTAGTTCTACAGCTTTGGGTTATCTGCCAGTCAGTCTTAGTGTCAGAGAAGAGTAATAGCAGATGAACATCGACTGTAGTGTGATTTGAGCTAGCTGGTTTTCCTACATTCAGACTTCATGAGTGTACTGAGATCAGATTCTTGGAACACTCTGCTGCAGCTAGTAGTCTGAGAGAGATTTCAAGAGACACCAGTTCTGGAAATCTCATAATAGAGGAAGCGAGATCTTGAGAAATGAAAGTTCAAATAAAAAGTGTTTGGGGTTTTGGGTGTCAGGTTATGTTTTGATTTTATTCTTGTGGAGTCAGTTGGTTTGGAATTGCCTCTGTTGAGAGCTTCTTGAAATTATTTACTACTATTTTTTATCTAATACAGGTATGTGCCAATTGTCTTAACAGTTTATCTTGAGTGTTCATGACAGTGCTCATTTTCTGTTTAATAGGATGATGCCGATGGGTGGAATGATGCCTCCTGGGCCAGGAATCCCACCTCTTATGCCTGGTATGCCACCAGGTAGGTCAGGGTTGTCGAACTCGTACTATGGTGAGAGTTAAATTATATTTATTTATTTCCACTTAAGATTTAGGATTTATATAAAGAACATAGAGATTTATGCCACCACCCACTGCCTTGATGTGGTTGGATTGCCACAGAAGCCACTCTTGTGCAGACTGGTTGATTCATGGCTTCTGATTATAAATAATTATTTGAGTTTTATACCATTGTTAACATAAAAAATAGAATGTAGTTTTTTGCTTTTATTGCACTTTCTCACACTTTTGTGTTGCTTGGTCTCTCTTCATCACTTTTTTTAACATCTGTGGCTGCAGCTGGAAAATAGTAATGATTGAAAATGGGGGAAGTGGGGAATTACGTTGGTGGTTTACCCAACTAATGAGCCTGCAGTGTGAAGAAACTTAACTGAACTTTTGGTCTCTTACCATAGCTAGAAGAGACGTTTCTTGAGCTTGTGCAGCTCTTAAGCAGCCCTAAGTTCCCTGGGTGTTCTACCTGACCAGCAGCTGTGTGGTAATGATTTGAGATTTGCTGGTTTGCTTGATGGGGCCCATGGGAACTGTTAACTTCCCACCTGACCCTCTCCTAGAGCTCCACTCACACAAACTGCAGGTGTTGTGGTGACAATACACAATGTCCCAATCCACTTTACTGGTGACCCCAGCAAAGCTGATGGTATTTCGGTCACAGTTCTGGTACTGTTCAGAAACGGTTCAGTCTCTGATTTTGTAACTGTCTCATCCATGCTCTTGGCAGTGTAGGTGCAATGTGTCAGAAACAGTTACTGCATTAATTGTACTGGTTTATTGAGAGCATAAACTTCATTATTGAAGCTTTAGTAGAAAACAGTTTAATCCAGCATTGCTCTGAAGTGTTTGAGGTTACTGCCTGTGCGTGGACATTGACTGGTGACTGCTGGCATTACCCTTTGTCATGTTTTATTTACTGTTGCCTTAAAAATGCATCTTACTGGTGGGAAACTTTGTTCTAAGGAACACTGGAAGCAGGATTGTTTTAAGGAATATTTGTGCTTCCCTGGAGCCTGATCCGTCGCCCACTGTTTGTGGTTTGTAGGGATGCCTCCGCCTGTTGGGCCTCGGCCTGGCATGCCTCCAATGACACAAGCACAGCCTGTTACAGCTCCGGGCATTCTGAACCGGCCTCCAGCTCCTGCTGCAACAGCACCGACCCCACAACCTCCAGTTACTAAACCACTCTTCCCAAGCGCAGGGCAGGTAAGGTATCCAAGAGCCTGGAATCTCTTGTTATATTCTTCAAATTGCCACTGTGTCAATAGTGCCTATTTATTACTGAGGAGGCCCAAGAAATGACTGGTTAAGTTTTTTGCTTGGGTTGATGTTTAATTCAGAGTCGTGCTTGAATGAATTTTAAAAGATTCTTTTGTTTGTCTTAAAACAGCTGTGAAACCAGACGGAAATTCTGTAAGGACTGGGGAAGAAAGGAGTAGGCAAAACACTCTTTAACGCCTTTAGTTTGTTGTTTATAAGGGAACTTTGGGTGGGTAGATAGATGTGTTAGCTACAGGAATCTGATTGCATAGAACTCTATCTAAAATTTCCAAATTAAAAATCTTGACATGACTTGTTTTCAGCTGTTCTCATAACAGGCTCTCTACTGATAAATGGACAAATTGATTCTGTAGACTTGTTAAACTGGTTAAACATTGCCTGAGTTAGGAGGTTTTTTTACTTCAAAAAGTTTAGGAGTAAGTCAGTGTAGTGAAAAGTTCATTTCAATGTTTTGGGGAGGGAAGTGGGGAATTGATAGTGGCTTGTGACCTCTTCCTTTTGAATGCACTTGTGTGTAGGTCCTGGAGTTTTTACTTGCTTTCAGGTATGTTGCAGAAGCCTCTGTAGCGTACTATTTGTGTTTTGGGCTTCTGCAGGGAAGATACATGTTTACAAAAATACAGTCCTTTCATAAGAAAGGGCTTAGTATAAGAAATCCTTTCATCTGGATGCTTTCCACCCATTTGTTTGGAGACTTTTCACTGTTTCCTTTCTTTTATGCTACAGATGGGGACACCTGTCACAAGCTCAAGTGCAGCTTCCTCCAATTCAGAAAGTCTGTCAGCATCTTCTAACGCTCTGTTTCCTAGCACAGCACAAGTACGCAGGAAGTCACAGTTTAAAACAAATTGCTTTTCAACTTAACCCTTTGGACCGTTCTGTAAAATCTAAAATTGACTAAACATCTTCAGATAATTTCTGTTATATTCCTGATTATGTTTAGCTGGTAAAACTGCAGTGTCCTTGATTATGAGTTGCGTTTTACCAAGCATGTCAAAGTGCCCAATTTTTCTTAGTGTGAAAGAATGAAATGTTATATCCTGGTTCTAAAGGGTTAAAAGAGCATGAAAGCAGTTAAATGCATTTTAGTGGGCAGTGGTTAGCTTGATGCATGGTGAAGGCTTTTTAGTTTCTGTTGTTTAATATGGCACATCGTAATGTAGGGAATTTTTAATTTGCATTATGTGCAAAACATTAACGTGTTTTGTTTTGATGGGGAGTTCAGATAATTGTAAATATGCAGTGACTAGAAACAAAAACATTCTCTCATAACTAAGGTTTGCTTTGGAGATTGTTGTAAAACAGACTTTTACAGGGTTTTGTAACAGAATAGTAGGAGAGATGAAATGTTGGAATCTGTAGTTCCATTGATTCTTCATTCACAAATAAGATTAGACACAGTAGAGAGACATAGTACTTTGTGAAAATACTGCAATATGTTTATAGAGAGAAATGCTTAAAGCCCTGATACAATAGAGCTTTCTTTAATATTTGTTTAAAGTATTTCTTAAATACCTAATTTTAATGAATACTAGCACTTTGAGCTGTACTCTAAACTAAGGGTTGCTAAAGTATGTTAATTTAGTGAAAAAATAATAAATTTATACTTAGAGGCTCCTAAAAAATAGTGGTTCAGGAAAGATTTACACATTTGCTAAATTCAGTATTTGAGATAAAATAGCGGGATGGTTTTTTCTTTGTTGTTCCTTTGTTGTGGTGGCTTTTGACCTGCAAATTTTAGACTTTCTAGTGTGTGTGCGTATACATGTGTACATACAGGGGTTTATTTTGCCTTGTTTTCAGTTGCTCTAGTATGCAGTAAGGCTGAACTTTACTTTTGTCAAGCTTGTTACAATTATGTATCTCACTGGAAGGTTTCAGAGGTCTAACCAACATCATTTAAGCTTTCTTTTGCTTTGAGAAATAAATATTGACCTGTCTCTCTGTTTCACAGGCTGCAGCAGCTGTGCCAGGGCCAGTTGGTACCGACTTCAAACCTTTGAATTCTACACCTGCAACAACAACGGAACCCCCCAAACCGACATTCCCTGCTTACACACAGTCCACAGCTTCAACCACTAACACGACAAACAGTACTGCAGCTAAACCAGCTACATCTATCACAAGTAAGCCTGCTACCCTCACAACAACCAGTGCAACCAGTAAGTTGATCCATCCAGATGAGGATATATCACTGGTAAGTTAAAATGTTTTCATTGTCTTACTGAAAAACGGGATTTGTGCTGATATGGCAGATTAGATGGAATTTCATCTGTGCTCTACATTATGTGTATTTCAATAACTGAGAGTGCAAACTGTGCAGACCTAACGTAACTGAGAGAACTTCTTTGACTGCAAAGTGATGACTGGCATATTGCAGTTACCTTGCTGCAGTCTAAGCCTTAGTTTTGGTGGTGGTGGGAAATCTCTCAATCCAAAATACAATTTGGAGTTTTACTTCATGTGACTTAAACTTGAAGTTAACTAGGTCTGGGTAATGAGTGTAGAACATAAGACTGAACAGTTTAAACTTGTTTTGATGCTCTTACAGCAGTTCGAAATACAGAATTTATGGATAAAACAAATGAACCTCAATTACAGTTCAGAGATCTTTAGATTTGTGTTCAGCTTTGTCTCGGCTGTTTAAGAGAAAAAGGCTTTATTCAGCTGGGCGAAGGGGAGAATTTGAGTTCCATGCAGAATGCTCGATTGGCCTGTATAAAGGCAGAAAGTCTGCAGAAAGGGGGGAAAATCCAAGTGCTACTGTGTAATATTATTAGTGGTCTTTGAATTAGTAAGGTAGTTAAAATAGTTTAGTACCTGAAATCTACTTTGTTGCACCTCTAGTTACTTTGCTTTTGGTGGGTTTTAGCACAATGTGTTGTGGTTGTCTCTTCTGGTTTTAGGAAGAGAGAAGGGCACAGTTGCCTAAATACCAGCGCAATCTTCCTCGACCAGGACAGGCTTCCCTGGGTACTCCACCAGTTGGACCAATTGGAGGTATGATGCCACCACAGCCAGGAATTCCTCCACAGCAACAAGGAATGAGACCTCCCATGCCACCTCATGGTAATCATAAGTTTCCCAGCATTCTGTTTTTGAAAAGATGTGTGAAGTTGCCTATGCTGGCAGGGAGGGGTGAAGCTTTTCACAAAATGCACTTCTCACTATTTTCAAAAAAATAAATTATTCTTTGCATCTTAACTGTTCTGTTTATAGGTCAGTATGGTGCTCATCACCAGGGCATGCCAGGATATCTTCCTGGAGCAATGCCTCCATACGGTCAGGGACCTCCGATGGTGCCCCCGTACCAGAGTGGACCTCCTCGCCCTCCGATGGGAATGAGACCGCCCGTAATGTCGCAAGGTGGCCGCTACTGATGCTCCTACTCACACTCTAATAGGTTTGGAGATTAAACCTTTTCTCATCTTGTGCTGTTAATATAGCCGAGCTTCCGTCAGTTAAGGCTTCATTGTGACTTTAAAAAAATAAGTATCTTCCCACATGCAAGGAGCTATTGGACATTCTTATTTTACATGGGAAAAATTATTTGGAATAATAACAGGAGCTTTTCCTGATGTTGCAATTTATACTGTATGGCTTCTTTTTCATGTTTCATCTAGGTTTTTAGAAGTGAAGTATAGTAAATATGGTTCGTTAAATTGTGAAGGCGCTGGAATTACATGAACATACCACCTTAAAGGCAAGTTCTGTAATGTTATGTTGCTATTTGTGAAATGATGCCTTCACAGCACTTGAAGTGCTGTTGGACTCCATGTCCCCAACATAGTTTGGTGAGGGCTGTAACTGTTCCCAACTACTTGTACATTAAAGTCTGAACTTGTAACAATATTTAATGTATTTAGAGTTCCTCCTGTTCAGGGTTTAAGTAAACTGACCCACTAAGGTCATGTGACTTTTCTGTACTGTTATAAACTTCATTGTAATAAAAGAGGAGAAAAATTTATATGCCTTTTTATTCGTGACCAGCTGTGGACAACTGCCTGAAAGGTTTGTACAGATGCATGCCTTGGTAGCCATTGGTGTAATGAACACAATTATTGGTGCTGTTTTGATAGTCTTAATTCCTTGTTCTAAAAAGTCACTCCTTAGCTGTATGTCTGAGTAGACAAAGACCTGTACACTTATTAACTGACTCCTCAAAACTGAGGCCGCAGGAGGCACATTCTAACTCCTGGTTGTAACTTCTCTTAGTGCATATGTTTCTCTATTTGTGCTTTCTTGTCCTCAGTAAATTTTAAATGATTTCTAGTCCTGGCACTTGCTTGCAGGATGTGAAAGTGCTCTAAGATACGTCCTAGTGCCAGGCGCGTCCCATTAGTTGACTCTGCAACTGACCCGTTTTAATGGAGATGAATTGTAGAAGCCTTTTAGGTGAAGATTTCTAGAAGCTTAGTTGCATGGCACATGGGTGAGTGACTTCCATTTGATGTATTGAAGTTGACCTGCAAAAGAAAAATAGTAGCTTAACCCTCTTAATGCATAGAAGGGGCAAAGCCGGCAAGAGGAAAATGTTATATGCTGTGTTTTCACTTTGAATGTTCAGAATTTTGTGTTTTGGCAGTCTCTAAAAGGTGAACGAACCATCTGTAACCATCTGTTGTGTACTATGATCAGATGTTGTCTGAGTTTTCTTGAGCCATTCAATGAAAGCTTCTGGAGTTAGAGACCTTTTTATCAAAGAGAGGTCTTCCCTCTATGAATTAGTCATGTCTCTGTTTATAAGAGTAGAGTGATAAGTTCCTGTTAAGGTTGTAATTCTCTTAATGTCTGGCATTGTGTGTTCCTGTGTTATACCTCTGATGAGAATGTAGAGGGACACTTTTTGAAGGGGAGGGAAGTGAGAGCTTCTCTGGCCTCTTCTTAAGGGGGAAAAAAAGTGGTGAATTTTTTCATTTGCAGGTCAACTTTAAATACATGTTCCAGCCTCAAGCCTTATCTGCAGTTTAATTAATGGGGATCTCTTCTTTACGGTAGAGTAGAAAGATCATCAGCATTTTTGTGTCATTATGTTCATAGTTGTTTTTTTAGATGGTGGAAGTTTTTCACTTAATTATAATACTGAGCATTAAAGCTCTGTTTCTTGGAAGTCTTGGGGTTTTTTAGCTGCACTAAAGGAGTTCATGTGGCTTTATTCTGTGCTGTCTCTTAAAGTGCAAAAACACGGTACAGCTAAAGTACTACATTGTCTCAGCTTCTGACCTGGGATCATGTAATGTCGCAAAAGCACTAGAGCATCCAGTGCAATCTAGTTACAGCTGAATGGCCTTAGTTTAACCATTAAGAATTGCCAGGCACTTTTTTCTGAACTGTTTAGCAGTTTTAAGACCATAACTCCGAGCCTCTGTTGAGAAGCAGTTCTCCCTGATCACTGAAATCTACTGATCACCTGTCAGATGTGCAGTATTTGGCTTGCAAATGTGCTGAGTGGGCCTTGATGTCAGTTCTTCTGTTAGCTCTTCATCTTTCTTTAGACATAAGTCTAACAGATAAAACTTGCTTTGCTGAGGCAATGCTTTTATACTCTGGATTTCTTCTGTTTACCTAATAAGGATAATTGCAAAACACTGGAGAGATTTTTACAATGTCTTATATTTGTCCTTTTTGTAATATGACACATGAAATTCATACATTATAAAGTGATCTTAACTACTGCTTGTAAAACTATAGAACGTCTTGCTTTTTCTGAAGATCATATTGCTGCTCTGAGGATGCTTTGTCCTCCTGCCCCAGTCCAGTGAATTCCTTCTCCCTTTGATGTCTTTCTGTGACTTTCCATATGTTGTTTTCAGACCCCTACTTCTCCTGGGATAAAACCTTATTGCATGTACTGTTAACTCAGCATATTATGCAAGTTGTATTAATTGTCACTCTTTTAAACAGTGAATGTCTCGTTCTGATAATGGTACCATTTTGTAGCTAATACTGCATAGACTTCAAGCTTGAATGCTTTTTGAGATTGGTCTTTCCTTAGTAGTAATGTTCTGAAAATCCCTCGAGTAAGTACTGCCACATATATTTATTTCATTGGTACTTGCATACAAGCAGGTGAACAATTTTTCCGTGATTTTCACATGGATACTTACTTTCCTGCTCCTATCCTTCCTGTGCAATAAGAGCTGTGATGTGGCTGCCTTTAGTCTTCAGTTACTCTTGTGTCTTGTGTGATTCTTCTGTAAACAGGCAGGTGTTTCAGTGCCTGTGTTTGTCTGTTGGTCCCTGCCCTCATTTTTGGATACTGCTTCTTAATATTCAGAGAGTTGGATTTATGGTGCATTTACCCAAAACCAGTAAAACTACTTTGAATATAATAGTTGCTTGTATAAAGACTAAGACTTGGTTTACAGTACCAAGTGTAATCAACATACTTGTGCTAGCAAAATCCCTGATGTAATGCAGCCGTGAAAACAGAGTTTTGCTTTAGTTATTCTCTCCCTTGAAAGAGATTGCAGAAGCCTTTATGATTACAGAAAAGCATATCTTTTATGGCTGTTGCAAGACTCTAGTGATGTAATTACATTGTTTTTCAGTTGTTGCCTAAATTTGCTGTGGCAGATCTTGCAGTAAAACTAACACTTGAAAGTGCACTTCGACCAGTCTTGAAATTGCAATGTAATGCAAATGTTGAATACAAAAGATCAGGCTACAAGAAAATTTCAGACACGGGTGGGAAAATACATTTAACAAAAAACATGCCAGAATTTATAGCATCTAGGACTTGTGTAGAAGGTTCAAAATTACTTAATGCATGGTCTCACAATATCATAATAAGCAGCTGATCTTTAGGCCAAAATGGATGAGACTGGCATGAAAGAACCTTGAAAAAGCACGGGTTTGTTTTTTAGAAGTCTTTATATGACTTTACTACTACCATTAGAGCTTTCTACCTTTGGCAAAGTTGCTTTAAATAAAATACTACTTAGCTGGCATATGTAGACTGAAAATTTCTTCTCAAACTTTTGGATTACTTTTTTTTCTTCCACAGATGAGATTTTAAGTACTGATAATAAATTTGAGGCTGGGCTGTATATCTTAATAACACTGGATAACTATTCCTTGCTCTGTGCATGCATGGGAGAACATAAACAAGCTTCTAGAAACAAATGCAGCTGCATCTGCCTTCTGTGGTTTCTGCCAGTATTTTAGTCCGTGGAGCGCTTGAGCAGTCCTTACACAGATCTGGATAACTTACTCTGTTAAAACATGGATAAAATTGAATGGGATAGATAATCTACAGTTATTTTATAGGAATCAAAGAATTCTGCATACAAGATGAAAAATAAAATACCAAGATTGCTTCAGTTTTATGAAGAGCAAGAAGGGCATTATGACCTTCAGTGAAATTAAGGCTCTGGTATACCAGTCCATGAGCTGGGGCCACAATTCAAAGTGGTAACTGATGACACTTGCTAGTAAATGTCTTAATAATTGTACTGGTCTAGTTTCTACATAAACACTTAGACAAGGGTGAACATTTTCAGTGGCTTATGGAATCTTTAACTCAACTTTTCATGAACTAGTACAACAAATACTATCAGTTATGGGAAATAAGCCCCAAGACAACTGACTGATGTTCCATTGATCAAGATACAAAGCAAAACAAACCGTCCAATTCAGAAATAGCTACCAGCTACAAAAAATACTGTTTGGGCCTAACAAAAGAGGTGCTATAGCAGTAATTTTCTTTTGTTTGCTTGATCACTGGAATTTTGTTAATTTTGAATGCATGTCTTTCACTTAATTGGGTCATGTTTTTTCTAAAATTTAAATTTTTCTTCTTCCTATAGCCCTGCCATAGGACAGGCTGAGGCAGAGTCTCAGTGTTGCCCTGTTCAGTCTGAGGCAAGTGGGATTTATTTTATTCATTCTGGGGGCTTTCACAGCTTTATGGCTGTTGGATATTTATGTCCCCAAACTTGCAGCAAGTTTGGTGAAGGCCCCTAAATTTATTTTAATTTAGGTTTTTTATTCTCTTTTGGTAGATGGGCTCTATATTAATATTTATCTTTTTATTATCACTATTTTTAAGAGTCTTAAGGGGAGGGAACCTGTTTTAAGATGTGTGGGTACCTTTTCTCTTAATGGAATGCATTTCCTTCAAGGCTGCTCAGGTAGTCCTTAAGCCACACTGCCCCTCCCCATCTTTCCCTGCATTGCATTTGTGCTGTATTTGTTTTTGGGTTTGGTAGTGTTGACTTTGTGTGGTCTCTGAATTAGTGGCATGTAAATACCAATTATTAATGTTTTCTGGGGAGATGTATCTATTGAAGAGCTTAAAATAGGTTTTAACTAGTAAGCTAATTGCTACAAAATTGTGTAGCCCAAATTACAGAATACAGTTTCTTTGAAGAAGGTTGAGATGTTAATACTGCTGCATGTGTGAGCTGCACCTCAACAAATATTAATGTAGAGCCCTGGGAAGAAATAGAGATCAGATCCAGGTTGGTAACAGAGAACAGAAGTGTGAGAAATCAAAACTGCAGATTTTTCAGTTTGCCAGTTTCAGGGAGAACCTTTTCCTCAATCTCTCAAATACACTAAATTTGAGAATGTTTTGACTATTGCAACAATAGTAAACTTTTGAAGTTTTTTTGAAACCTTGTGAAATTCTGTTGCATATTCAGAATTTGCTTTGTTATGTTTATTCTAAGTTCCTTCTTTCACACAGTGACTAGCAAAAATTTCTACCCTTTGTGAAGAAAAAGCTGCTCACTCTGTTGCAGATCCATTGGTCTTGAATGCTTGAGGTTGCTTAAAGACAACTTCAGCTTCAGAACAGCAGGTTTTGCCCAAGGAAGTCTTGCAGCATGTCAGCAGTGAAACAGTAAATAAACAAATGTGGGAGTCTGGTTTGACTTTTTTCATTTTTGAGATACTTTTAAAGTTTGTGGTGGGTTTTTTTAATGAGCATAGAC
Organism: Eulacestoma nigropectus; assembly: GCA_013397775.1. Classification (NCBI taxonomy): domain Eukaryota; kingdom Metazoa; phylum Chordata; class Aves; order Passeriformes; genus Eulacestoma; species Eulacestoma nigropectus. The sequence continues at coordinate 1,016,689 of VZTE01000636.1, read as the reverse complement.
TCTATTTCATTCCTTCAAGATTTTGCTAAATAATGACCCTTAATGGGATTCAAAGTAATTTTAATTCGAGGATAGAGATGTAATTAACTTAGAAGAGTGGATTGCACATCCTGTTGTACCCTTCGTTTGTACTCTGCCCTTTGCATTTTTCCTGTAGAAGAAACACGCCGCCCCCCCCATACCTGTCTGACTGGAAAATTGACATGTCCATGTTAACTGTTTCAGAATGGTTATTGAGCTTGGTCTTACTTTGCTAATTCTCATTGTGGTGCTCCCCCCTGATAACAGTGAAGATGAGAACAACTCTTCAAGATGGACCACTGCAACTAGTATTTCTTTCACTTGCTTAATGTATGGGAGCATTTGGCTTAGTTCTTATTTCCCTAGAGTGTCTAAGGAAACAAAATAATACATGGTGGGGCTTGTACTTCTTGCTTTAAGTATCTGAGTCTCTTAGAGACTCAAAAAATTGGCAAATTTCAAATGCCTCTTTATTTTGAGGGATGAAGCGTGTTCTTAGTTGCATTTCAGTATTGCAGCTCTCATTGCAGCAGTTTGTGTATCACAAAGTTGTACGTCTTGCTGTTAGTGAAGTTTCTTTACTAAAGATGACAGTATTTCGGTGACATGACTTTTATAGATACTAATAAAATTGGATCTTGCAGTTCAATTTTTTTACACTTGAGTAGCAGCACATGACTTTTTAAGGAGCAGGAGTTACTGATAACTCTGCTAAATTGGGTAAATTCGCACCTCCTCTTTTAAACAAGTAACGTGGAGATGTGGTAAATAAAGTACATACCACACATGAAGAACTTTTTAAAAATCTGTATGCTTGCAATCAAAATAATCAGACCAGGGAAACAGTGGTAGTGACTGGGTTCTGTAAGAATGCAGCTACCAATGACTGCTGTTTTTTCTGTAATGGCTGGGCTAGGTTGGAAATAGTTGAGAGTAAAGAAAGTTTTGGGACAGCCGTTTAAGGGCTCAAGATGAATCAAAGTGTTTGTAAAGTGTAATGTATATAAGGTTCTTTTTGAAGTTCTGAAAAACACTTGGTGAGAGGTTTTTGGCACACTGGAAGCAGCAGCTTAGTGCAGTCTTGATTGTCAGAGCATGGATTGCCAATAAGGCTGTGTTAAAAGAAATGTGGTTTTACTGCAGTCTTGTGAAGGTGTATCTGAGGGGGCTGAGCACTGGAGCCTGCTGCTTTGGCAGCCAGCTATATCCTGTCCTGACCCACTGGATCCAGGGCGTTATCCTCAAGCCATTTGTTCCTGGCATCCTGGTGAGTCAGTTTTGACTGTCCCTGGTATGAATAATTGTGAGGCTTGGAATTTACATACCTGGACACAGTTGTGAATAGTGAGGCCCTTGCAGCACCTTCTGAACAAGTTTACAATAACCTCTTAAATTCTTACAGGCTTTCTTGCAGTAGCGACAGTCAGCAACACGGCTGTTTTAATGGCAGTGAATTTAACTTCTCCATAAATACTGTCTGGAACTTACCCTAAGGTTTTTCTTTCTTGAGGATACAAAGAAGTGAAAAACTTCTGAGAAAATAGAATTTTTATGCCAATATCATCTTAACTAAAAGCAAAGAAGCACAGGACATTGAGAGCTTGAAAGCTCCCTTATAAATTCTCTTGTTAGCAGTTAAAGCATATCTCTCTGATAGCTAACTGCCTTATACAAGGTTCAAGCTTCTGACATCTCAAACTTTTTTTCCTTAAATTTTGTCTAAATCTTTACCATATTCCCAGGTACCATATTCAGAAAGGGGGGCATAGGTTGTAGAATTTAAGCTTCTGCTGCTCTTAGTAGCCAATATCTATAACTGGTTTTTGCTAACAGCAGTTATAATTACCAGAAATGAATGCAGTACAACCAAAGGAAGCTATTTCACCATCTTCCAACTTAGGAAATTATGTAATGCTTTGAGATAAAGAGCTTTTTTCTTTTCTCTTTTTTCCTTGAGTTACTTGCACTGGATTCTTTAGCTTCTTTCTCATAAATTTAAATGGAAAAAAATACATTTTGCTCTTTCACTTGTAAAGTCCAGAATAAGAAAACACTCTTAAGACTTTAATGAAGGAACCTGGCAATGTAAGTATTTTAATTTCCTTTGTTTGTAGTAAGCAGCAGGTGACCTTGTTCAATTTATGGGTTATGTATGAAAAATCAGAAGGGCAAATTGAAAATAGTTTTATAGTTGCCTTTACTTCATATGCTTTTCTTAAGCAACAAATTGCAGTAATTGAAGTTTGGCAGCTTTTTTTTTTTTTTTAATAAAAAGCTGTGGGTTAAACACCTTGGTTTAATACAATTTGTGTTTCTGTTAACTAGCAGCAGAATTTCAGCATTTGCTACTTACTGGTAGAGAAGAAAAATTCCACAGAACTGCCAGTACAGGTTAGTTTAATCTGTAAGTACCTGATGTTCCTATTTGAAATAATTTGTTCAAATGATACCACTTAAATACCTGAGGGGAATTTTGGTCTCTGAAATGTGATTGTTATCTACTACTGATTCCAGTAGTGAGTGAACAGACTAGACTTTTTTGGAAGATCTATAATGGATTTAACTATGCTTGTGGACAGGTAATAAATATCTGCAAGCACCTTTAAGGAAAATTTAATACAGAATCTTGACAAGCAGCCTTTGATGTTACTGAAAAGTGTGAAGATCTAAAGTCAAAATCACTTCAGTAACATGCCAGTTATTAATGAGGCTGTTTTTTGTCAGCAAACCAGCGGGATCCTGTGTTTGTTGTGTTGGGGATTAAGCATTTCTGTTTGTAAGAATCCATAGCAGTTTGTAAACTTTCCATTTTCTTTAGCTATTGCTAATTATCATTTCTTACCAACAGATTTTTACTTTGTTAGGCCAGTAAGCCAGGAGCTTGTTCTTCTATGCTTTTTTTAATTATTACTTTTGTTAGTTCATTTCAGCACTTCAGAGGCTACCTAGAAATGTGGTGTTGTCCAGCTGTTTTATCTTACTCCAGAGTTACTGCTCTACCTCTGTTTTAATTCTGCCCTATTCCATAGTCTCAGAAATTTTGGTATTTTAGTTCCATTGTACATAGAATATTTTATACCTTAAAACAGGAAAGATTCTTTGTGAATGGATAAAAAAAAGATGCAGCTTTCTCTGGAATGGCTGTATACACTTATTTCTGTTTAGACTTTGTGTATCTCATCTCTGCATATCAGCAGAGGAGATGAAGACTTTTTCTGTGCTGTAGCACAAAGCAGAGATTGACAGCTGGATGGGCTGTGCTTTAATTTACTTTTTAAAGCCATGTTGTCCCACTCCGAATTTGAGGGGCTTTTGACATCATTGGTGGATAATTACTTAGTGGGTACTGGAAAGGTCATAGTTATGTGGTAGCTGAACAGACACTTCAGTTTTGCCAGCTCATCTGAAGGGTCTAGAGTGGGTTTATGAGTGACTTGCCACTTCCAGTAGAATTATTTATTTTGGGATTCTGAAATCTTACACAGTGCTGCAGAATTCATCATACAAACATACACAGTTTCAAGGCGATTGTATCTTCCCAGGTTTTAGAATAGTTACACTTGCAGCCCATTGCCTGCCATCTTCTCTACATCAGTTCTTGGTAATTCACACAAAATTCTTTGTCTGCAAAATGAGCTACAGGCAAATTTCTGACTAACGTTGCATAGGTTTTTCTTCCTAGAAGGGGAAAAAAAGGAAAGTCATACAGTAATATTTATAATTTAGCTTTATGTCTGTTTGCTTAATCTTAATTGCAGGTATGCAAGAATAAAAGCGATGCCTTGTTGTGAGGCCATTACCCTGTTCACAGAATGTATCCATATTTCTTGCACCCTTCTGTGGTTGACCCTAGCTGATACTTAATGCAATGCTCTGTACTAAATTGGAGTTAGTAACTGGTGGCTTTGGGCTGCTCAGTTACTTTATCACGTCCTGGTTGTGACAGTGGTTAGATGCAGACCTGCACTACTTGTGCACTGGCCTGGCAGTCAGTGGGGATAACTAAAGGGCAGAGTGTGTTCCATAGTGTCTTAACTGAAAAAAGGTGCGTTTGTCCAGGATAGATCGTAGAACTCTGGTAGAACATCATCTCTTTGTGAAACTTTGAATGGCAATTAATTATGGTACTTCTTGGTAGAATAAAGTTTATTTTCTTTTGAGATAGGACCAAAACAATACTGGAAATCTGAACTTTGATTACCAGGTGAGCAATGTTAAATTGGAGCTCAACTTCTGACACACCATTAGAGCAGCTGTCCAGTGTAACGTGGTTCAGCAGTCTTCCCTCCCAGTTCTGGTACTGGATATTTGGAACAGTTTGTCATTTTCCACTGTTTCCTTGGACTCCTTGCTGACTTCAAGTTGCCCTTTTAGAGTTTCTGGTCACTGTGCAGCAAACCCAAACTGAGCAAACTCCAAGCTGTTTTTAGTACCTTCATAAGGGACCTTGAAGCACATGAGTGAATAGTGTACCCTCTTGGTAGCAGTATGGCCACAGAAGTTAGTGTGTTGTGAAAGGTTTTTTTCTGTAACTTGATACTGCTTTTGTGTAAGTGGTATAAAAGGTCTGGGATTACTGATCTTTTTCAAAAGACAGGTGGTGGCAAAATACTGATGTTGAATTTAATTCGACAAAGTGAGAGACTGGTAAGTATGTGCATCACTTTAATGCATGCAAATAATAGTAACAGTAACAAGCTTAATTTTATAGCATTCAGTTTACAAAGAAGACTGAAAGAAAATATGGAGCTAACATCATTTGAATCCTCTGAGAACCTTCTATGAACTGTGCTTCAGGAATGGGTCGTTGCACATACAGCCATCTGTAATGTGTAATCATTTTGTAACGGTCTCTGATTAAACAGAAGTGAACCACTGTTTCTGTGTATTTTTTCTTCTCTTCTTGAAAACCTGTTTAAAGTATTATTGCAACAAATACTATGGTGGGAATAACTTGGTACTGGCTTTTTGATTGTAAGCTGCAGAGACTCATTTATGTGAGCTCTAACTTAAAATGGAGACAAGTGAATCCTAACTTCTTAACCTGTAACTTCCTTTTGCTGTTGATCCACTATCCTGCTGCTAAGCAGACTATACAAAGATATATTGAAATTGAAAGAATCAGAATATGGAGGAAAAGGTTCTAACAGTGTTTTCATAAAAGTTGGTGGCATGGGCATGCTGGGAGGTACTCTGTTCTAAACCGTTTTTGAGCAAAATGCTGGAGAGATGAGGTAGCTTGGAAGGTGGGTATCTTTGCGCCTCCTGTGTGTAGGATGCGTGGATTACTGTGCTAGGCTGGTTGGTCTAAGTACCGTTCACTCATAGGTTAATTTCTGAGAGGTGGTAAAGGGAAGATAAATGGATATTTTAATGCTATGACATGGACCAGTTGGAGGCATTTTGAATTAGGTATGTGTGATGAGGAGGTGCAGTAGAGGACCCTTAAGGGAGCACTGCTGCTGTGCAGAAGCTCTTTCTTAATGGACATTTGTCCTCTGGCCCTTTCAGCTCCAGGGAAATCTGAGGGGCATTTGGGAACTGCTTTGTACTAAGAGCTGGTTAGAGCAAGGGCAGTTGTGTGTTGCCTGGCAGGTTCAAGCCCTCCCAATGTAAACGTGACTGGTAGGAAGGGTGGGTCTGTACTTGCTGCCCTGTGAGCCTCAGCTGGTTGCTTTTGCAACGTGGGACCCCAAGAGTTGATCTGTAAGTTTACACTTTTTCTCTAAAACTTGTTTTGTGGTTTTTTTCCTGTGGCACTGGTGGGGGGTGAAGTAAAGAGTTTGAATCTAAACTTTTAATTTCTTAGAGGTAGAAGTGGGCATATTTGAAAAGCAAGACCCCTGTTTATGCCTCAAAGACAAGACTCGAGCATCTGCAGTAGTGTGGGTTACAGGGCAAAGCACTGCTATCTGCGGAATCGAGTTGGATGTGTGCAGGCAGAAAACAAGTTACAAGACAGATCCTCCTGGCCAAGCTGGCTGTAATTTTTCATCATGGTAATGGTTTCTTTTAAGAAACTTAAGTCTCTGCTTCTGCCACAGCATTTGAGCAGGTTGTACATCTGGTGAGCAGTCAATGCTTTGTTTTTCACTCCTGTTCTTTTTCAGTAAGTTTGCATATCCTATTTCTGCTCTGTGTTGAAGCCATCCTGATGCCCCAGGCTAGACTTGGGGAAAGCTGCCTTTGTCCAGTTACCTTCTCAAACATACTCCTGTGCCCTGCATCAGGGCTGGGGAGCAAAGGGGGATTTTTCTGACCCTCTAGCTCTCTTGCTTCTGGCAATTGTTTCTGCTACTTGAGGCCAGAATGCGAAGGCTTGGACTAGACAATAATCTTTGGTTTCATCCTCTTTCTTCTGAATTCACTACAGCTTGCAATTCCTTAGAAAGTTTTGGGCTGTGCCCAGATTGTAGCTGCAGTTTGAAAAGCAAATCATACCTAGCTACTGTTGGAAATACATCCTCAGGAAGGGTAATAAAGCTCACAGAGAAATTGTAATCCTTCATAAAAGATATTTATTAGATTGAAACAAGTTACATGACAGTTTTTTTGGCAACTGTAGTCACAATATCTTACATCAAACAATGTGAAATGCCAAAAACAAGCACTTTTGTTATTAGAAGCTGAATGTGACATCATGGTTGCAAACACAGCACTGAAAAACTCCGTGTTTTTCAAATCACAGATGTATGCTATAGACAGATTTGAGTTCTGTACTCTGGCATTCCTTGGATGATAATGCAAAATAATTTCACCAAGTGCAGGAATTGTTTGGTCTATGAACACGTAACAGTGCTTACAAATAATCTTAATGTCATCCATATCTCTGCTCACATGTCTCTGCACTCCACCCCAGATACAAATATGTCTAGTAAGGTAATATTTACACAGAGAAGCAATGTAGGAGTTATGCAGAATTCTTTTTTGTAAGTCCTGATGTTTGCAAAGTCAGCTGTAAAATTGCTTCTGTACTGGCACCAGCTTTGCAGTTGGTGGTCGTCTTTCATACATGGTACTTGTCAGAGAGCGAAGTACGTTACAGAGCAGTGTATGTGGTGTGAGTTCACTTTTCTGTTGCTGATTCAGGAAGAAAAATGTAGTTAAACTGGAGAAATTCTTCTACTGATCAAGACTACGCAGAAATTAACTAGAAATCCTGATCTGTGAGGTGACAAGAAAGGGATCGATTGCTGTCTTTGGTTTGAAATCTGTCTTTCTGTGACTCCAAAACTATCAAAGATTTGGCTCTAAGTACACTTCTACTAGTAGTTTCAAAATTTTTTAGTTATTTGGTCACTATTACAGTTGTTAATTTTGATTTTCTTGTTGCCTGGAGTTTACCCAGGGCAGTCCACTTTCAGTTTTAAATGTGAGAGTGGACACGTCCAGTGCTGTACCTTTTAAAGAGCACAGTGCACACAGTAATGTACTGCATACCTTATGGTCTTCTGATGGCTGGATCATTTTCAACCTCAATATTGAAAGCAACAAGGCCATTAAATGAAAAGCCTAAATAAAAGGTCACATTTTCATTTCCAGCGGGCACCGATTCATGATGGAGTGGCAAGATACGAAGCTCCTTCACGTGACCACGTATAAATAAATTTCTGTCCTTGGTCCAGCCAGAAACTCTTTTGAGATTGTCACGAATAATGGAAATATTCCATACAGTTCCATGCAGCCACTTCATTCTCCTCTCATCTAAGGATCCCACCATCAATTTATCAATTTTAGTTTTATGCACAATCTTACTTAAGCCATAACCCTTTCCCAGAAAAAAATGGGTGTAGATTCTTTTCTTTCTGGTAGGAACATCTTTCATTTTGATGTCATACAAGCGTTTCAGGGTTTGAAGGGCTGAAGTTAAAATTTCATCTTTATCTGGATTAGGCTCTTTGTCTAATGCCTCATCTGGCCAGTACAGCAAGGTGAGCAAAAAAAAGGCACTTGCTGGAAATGGTCTTTTTCCTTTGAAGAATCTTAGACTGATCTCACGAAGAGTTGGCAGTGGAAGGAGTTTGGCTGATCCTGGTGTTAAGCAGGCTAATGTGATGTGGCACAAAATATAATTGATCAGATCATTGTCCTCCAGCCTGTTCCTCAGCGGGTTTTCTGGATAGAAACTAAGGATCCTTTCTAGCTTTTCAGCTGACCTGTTCTCTTTCTTATCTGTTAAGAATGACAGGATATTGGTGACATTTCCTCCACCACTCCTATAAATATTCATGCGTCTCATGAGCTGAGTTTCAGGACCATTGTTGCTATCATCAATAAGTGATGCTGAGATGAAGAATTTAGCGTATACCTCTGACTGTCTTTTCAGCCATTTTCTGGGATTATAAATTTGTTCTTCCTTATCATCATTTTCATCATCCTTCTCTTGGTTTTTATCTGTTTGGAAATAACTTAGTTCTTCTGAAATCCATTCCAGAGCATTATACAAGTTCTGGCGCAAGCCTTTTAAGCGGGAGTGAAGCATTCCCCATGCTCTTCTTATGTCTTCGGGAATGTAATCTGTGGTGAGATACTTCACAAGCTCAGTATATTCCCCCTCTGGACTTCTGTGGAATACAGGGAGTGTGGACAAAAATCGAAGAAGGCGACAACCTACTTCTACTTCTCCAAAATAGCCAGCATTGTTCATAATTTCACGTTCTTCCTTTGCAGCCTGCTGTGCAGCCCTGAAGCATTTCATAGCTTTAAGAGCAATCTCTATCTTCTCAGTGATCCTTTCAGGAGTGTCGTCCTCTGTCATTTTATCCACAGTGAAACTAAACCATTTCCTGTAGACTTGACCTTCTGTATCCAAAATATAAGAATCAGTTGGCAAATGAGATTTTGCGACCTTTGCCCAGTATTTTGCATCTTCAAATTTTTCATTGCTGTAATTTAGTCTGGCAAGCTGCTGGGCAAAAAAGGGATCTTTTCCAAGGAGTTCATATGCAGCTTTTAAAACAGCAATAGCTTTTTCACAGTCTTCAGCTTCACAGACATGTTCAATGAATGGGGAGAAGAGAGTATCGGTGTTGTCACCCCTGCTTCTTTTATCACGTCGAATAAACAGATGTCTGATAAACTTAATGAATTCTTCACGTCCAAATCTGTTTTCAAAGAGTATCTTTTCCTGAAGAAGAGTTGTTGCAAGTTGACTTAGTGATTGACTCCCTGAAAGCTGATGCAGAATTTCTTTTGCAACCAGGCAGTGTATTATCCGAACAGATGAAATATAAGTGGTACTTTCCCTCAGCTCAATAAAAATCATTCTTGCTTGTTCACTCAAGCGATGTTTGAAATCGTATGCTCTTGCTTTACTCTCTGTATATGCCCCCAGCCCCAGAAAAGCCTCACAGTGTGACAGTGAAACGTACGAATTGGGTACGTAACAGTTGAGCAGAGCCACGTAGCGCATCAAGCAGGTGTCACGAGAGGAAGGGTCGATGCCGTGCAGTATGTGTGCTACCAAGTCTGACACATATGTTTTATTGAACTCCTCACACATCAGCACAAATGTAAGTATGAATTCTGGCTTGACATCCTTCTGCTTCAGTTTTTCAAGTTTAGTGTTGAAGAGATTTTTCTCTGACTCTGTCAGCTTGTGAGTGACAGCAACTGTGTCCAGTGGAGAAGCCTTGCAAAGCCTTTCAGGGTCATTGCATCGTCTACAGCACATGAGGATGAAGTAAGGTCTGGTGGTATTCATTTTCCTGGTTGCTACAGCCTCCATTAACTCAATCTGTAGTTCTTCAAAGTACTCATCATCGTAATCTTCGATCAGGAGCAGCACAGGAAAACAGTGAGTGATTTCCTTTTCTTCATAATCTCTAAGTGCAAGCACATGGTTACAAACAGTTGAAGGTGAATATGAGGTCTTGATAACAGCACATCTAAAACGCTTTCGGCTTTTCCATAGAACTTGCCGTGCTATTGTGCTTCCACCGCTTCCAGGATGGTGAAATATCTTTAGTTTAGCCACAGAATAATTTTGTCCACTTCCTCGTAAAATGCCATCCAGGAGTTTGCTTGCCTCTGTGCATGCTTCACGTTCAATGATATCCCCACAGAGTTTTTTATCAGCAAGCCACAAGTTTTCCCACATGATTTTTCTCCCGCGGTAAAAATTTTGTTCTATTTCTTGTTTTTGTTTTTCAGTCCAAAGATTTAATTTGATATCATCACATTGGTCAGCACAAAGGATTTCCAGGGAATACAGTTTCTCTTCTTCCCGCAAGGGAAGCGTACACACCCCTCCAGTGGAAGCTGGCAGGTGTCTGGGTTGGGCTGTAGAAGGCAGCATTAATTGGATGGTGGCATCTACGTGACTGAGCTTCATACCCACAATACTGCATTGTTCTAATGTCTCAATGCTGCAGGATTCCTGAGCTAGATTAGCCCACTTTCTGTAATTTTCTCTGGACTCTGCAATGCAGATGATGTACTCCATGCCATTCATCTCTGTATAGAATTCCTGAAAAGTGTCCACAAGTGGTTTCTGCACTGGTGATAGCAATAGAAAAAGCACAATGAAAGAGCGCTCTGGCAGAATTTCCTCACAGATACAAGTAATTACTTTCTTCAGGTATTTTTTTTTTGTTCTAATCCATGTATTTTCATCACAAGGTTTTTCATCCCCAAGGAAGTCACTGCGCCCATTGCAGAATATCCAGCTGGTCTGATCAAACAGTTTCTGAGAGGGAGAATTATCAGTCTTAATTTCTCTGAAAAAATCCTGTAAAAAATAAGAAGTTGTTTCATGGTGCTCTTTGTACTTGCTGTACAGTCCTGACACATTAGAATGTTCATCGAAGTCAAAGACACAGAAAATGTTCAAGTGCATTAAAAAGTTGATGTAATGCAGATTGTCCTGTTCACATCTGTTTGTGACAAGGATGTACCGTAGGGAATCATCCATGTAGCTTTTGCCATCATTTAATAGAATTGCTAACTTTCTTCCTAAATCTTGAGGTATTTCTGTAGGTACTTGTTTGCTGGAGAGCTCAGCTCTTTCTCTTTGAGCATCCCTGTCTGGCACAGCCTGAATGAAAGCAGTGAGTTTGCTGCGCTGCACAGATTCAGACTTTGCTCCTAACCTCTGGTAGAGAGCTGGTTCTTTGGTCAGGATCACCTTCTGGCTGCTTTCGTTGTATTTTGGCAAATAAACTTCAAAACAATTCTTCTTTACCAAGCTGAATGTTGGTTCAATGTCAACCTCCACTACAAATCTTTGTTCCTGAGAGTCTTTTGAAATCACTTCAACAAACACAGGTGGGTGAATACATTTCCTTGCAACTTCTTGTAAATCATTGCAAAAGCACTTTTCTATATAATCCAGTGCATCAACAAAGTCTTCTCGGTTTTTGACCTTCACGCCAACGATCTGTCCATGTTTCCAGCCCTTGTCCTCAACACTGTCCATGACACCAAAATGGATGGTGCCATTTGTTCGAATGTTCATGCAAGCTGAAGCAAATCGTATCACTTCAGAGGCAAATTTTGATTGCAGTTGATATTTGTTCAGTTCTGCAGCAGTGGCTAAAGATTTGTATTCATGGCAAGGAATGATTAAATCACTGACTCCTGATTCTGGAGCAAGAACTGTGTCTTTCACATATTTGAAATCAGTATCCTGACTTCTAAATGGCCGACAGTTTCTGAGCTCTAAAACTTCATCAGCACTTTGAAGCTGGGATTTCTTGCTTCTTCTTTGCCTCTTGCCAGAAGTAGGAGCTGTGTTCTCGCTGCTGCTTGTACCCACAGCACCAGAGCTGCCTCCACTTGCTGTGCCCTGGGTGGGGGCATTGCTGGCTCTGGCTGGGCCTGTTTGTGCATCTGTTCTGTCGGGTGTTTCGCTGCTGGAGTCCTCGGCTTGCTGTGCATTGTCCTGGAGCTGCAGAAGTTCATTTCTCTTGTGGATCAAGATCTGGATTTGGCCTTTCTTCATTCCTATGTCTTTGAGGAAAGACTCATCCAGTTCCATTAGTGCTGGACCTGTCACTTCTTCTGCATATAGTTTATCTACATACTCCTTCTTGATTCCAGTAGACTCCAGCCAACATTTGACGTGGTTCTCATCCCATTCATTCACAGGTAATGTTTTGTGATCTAGAAGTTAAAATTACGTATAACTAATACAAACTAATGTTTGTTTGGCCACACTGAATGTTAGATTATTTTCTTTCTACCAGTCACAGTGAGAGAGCAGGTCTTCTCAAATATGTCAGTTCTGATGACAAACCTTAACCTTAATCAGAAGCAGTTCTAAACGATGGTGCAAGACTAATAAATCAGCAAAGCAGGAAACTAGGAAGGAGACTTGGAAATGATCCTCAAAGGGAGTCAAGGAAATAACCCATAATGTTTTTTGCAGGGAATGATGTGATAAGGTTTATGGGAATTGGCAGGGCTGGATTCCCTAAACTGGACAGGTTTGGGTAGATCATTTATCCACTTGAGTCTGATTATTTTCTGCTAAATGAGGATAGCATCAATACAAACCCTAAGATGATGACAGGAGTACTGATTAGTTCTCCACTAGAGATGAATCCTTTAAATGCAGATATTAAAAAGCAAATTGCTACATATAAAATACAAATTTTCTGAAAGCAATACATACCCATTGTCTTTGGTGAGGGAAATCCTGCTGTTAGTGAACAAAACCCTAGAGTGGGGAAAAAAAGTCTTCAGATTTACAGTTAATGTTCTTGTCTTAGTTCAAGCTGTCTTTGGTATTCTCTTTTCCCAACTTCCTCCCCACCTTTTTGGGCCAAGGTAACTTCTGTACCTCTAAAAGCCTGTTCTTGCCAACTACACTTCTGTGAAGGCAGCTGCTCCTGCCTCTGACACACATGGATGTGAAAGAAATAGGGGGTTGCTGGAGAAGCTTGTGCTGACAGCTGAGCCAAACAGCTCCTTCTGTTACAGACTGGAGAAAAGGAGGCCCACCAACACTGTATCCCCCAGGTTCCAGCTTTTTATTGCTTTTTCTCACTCTCCCTGCCTTTTGTTCCTTCACACTCCCTTTTTTCCCCTCCCTTCTTTGGTGGGTACACTTCCCTGCTCCTTCTCTTTTACCACATCTGTTCTGGTGCTTACCAAAATTTCCAAGAACTCACTGCCCAACCCAGCAGAAGGTTTCCTGTTTAGTAAGGTGTCCTCGCCTGAGTTGTGACATCCTTCCTGTGCCCAGCCTCCATTTCAGGGGTTCAGAGATGGGTGGCAGCAGGGACAGCCGGTTCTGTACTGCAGGAGGAATGGGTTAAATACACCTGCTCAGTGTGACAGCAGAGATGAGACATCCACAGTCAGCAATAACCATCCACGAGCCATGGCCCAGTCACCAGGGGTCACAGTAAAAGGTGCACTGTGATGGTGGTGTTTCTTCTCTTACTGTGGTGTGGAGGCTCAACTCTCTGCTTCAGCAGGTGCTGTAGCTCAGCCAGCTCCACTCCTGCAGCTCGTGGTGCTAAACAGTGCTCCCAGCAAATGTAAAAGGAGCAGCCACCAGTGCAGCTGCTCAAGGTCTCCACAATATCTGCAAGTGTAAAGGTGGTGACTGAGGGGAGATGAGTGCTCACTCCCTGGGACCATGGCTTGGCAGGAGGTGAACTCAGCAGAAGGTGGTGGTTTGGGGAGATACTGCTTCTGGGAGAATAGGGTATGCTGGAAAAAACCAGCAAGTGCACATTAACCTTTTTTGCACCTGGTCAGCTCTGTGGAAGCCTTGGTTGGCTGAGGCACCAGCACTGTAGCTTTGGTGTGAGCAGGTGGCTCTAAGGGGGAGCCTGTTACGGGACTGCCCTGATGTGCTGTAGGTGTGAGGCATCTCTCAGAGTAAGTGTAAACAGACTGGTTATGAAAATGGTGGGATAATGATTTCCACTGATACTTGGTGTAGCCTTCCCCGAGAAAGGGGGCTAAAATGTCTCTGAAATACTGGTCTTTTAGAGCCTTTGGCCACCTCCCAGGGCTGGGCTTGTACAGTGGGTCGGCTTGTGGTGAATTCCGTCCCGCGCCTGTCTCTCTGTCCCAGCCCGCTGTGACAGCTGACGTCAGGAAGCGTTTCAGAGCAAAGAGCCTTGCCGGGGAATCGAAACTGGCACGGAGGCTGAGCAGAGGCGGGGCAGAGCTGGAGAGGGGCGGCTGGAGGGGGCCCGGGGGTCCCTGATCTCTCCTCGTTCTAGCAGCAGTCGGGGGTGGCAGCGGGTTTGTGCTCCAGTGGGCTCTGGCTGCACGGCTGGGCAGCGAGGGGGTGCAGCTGCCGGGCTGGGGGGCAGAGCTGTCTGCGCCCCGCTCCCACCTCTCTGCGCTGCTCAGTCAGTCCCATGTAGTGCTGCCGAGCAGCTCCTACCCCAGTGGGGTGGTCGGGAGGACAGAGCTGGGCAGGTAGCAGTGGAGGGACATCCTCACTTTTCGTTAAACCTGCTACCAGTAAAGTATCCCGCCAGGCTGAGAATGACCCCACGGCCCGCAGCGCACGGAGGGCTTACCTTGCCGAGTGTCTCCAGTGCTGTCCTGCCTGCAGGGAAAGGGTTTCCATAGGAGGAAGGGAGAGAAGGTGCTCCAACACCTGCGGTCCCCGGCTCTGCACGGGCAGCAGTCTGAGCACCGTGGGTGTTCTGCAGCTCCTGCGGGTCTCTTGAAAATTATTCCGGAAATACAAAAGGGGAAACTGCTTTAGACAAACATTCCTGGTGAGCCATCAAGTCTCCACCCCCTTCGCAGCAGTGCTCCTGCTGGGTGGTGCTGCCGGTACCATCCAGCAGCCTTAGCCTCACCAAAACCAGCTAAGTGTCAGGATGGGGTGTGGGATATATTTATTCCTTTTTTTTGTATTTTAAACTTTTAGATCCACCTCACTTACTAACCTCTGTATGAGCTACCTACTCACTCCAGGCCCCCTCACCAAGTAAGTAGTGGAGAGGTTGGCAGGGTAATAGAGCACAAGAGGCTCCTTAGCCCAGCCCTCTCTGCCACAGCCCAGGAAGGCTGTGCTGCACACAGAACTGTCTTAGTGGCTGTTTCCTGTAATGCACGTGATCAGTTATCAGCTCAGTTTCACCAAAACCATTTATTTATGGGTATTTCTTTATCGCACAGCAGCACAAATTCCTGCCATTTTATCTCACCTGTGCACCTGCCTCAACCACCAGGCTGGAGGTGCCTGGGGACTGTCAGAGTAACAAACGAGGCTCTTGGGCCTTCAGGGAGGCTCAGTGCTCCCCGCCCCACCCGAACAACTCCTGCATCCTCTGTTGGATCAGCAGGCAGGCAGCGGTTTGAGCAGGCTCAGAAACCAGGCACGGGTCGCTTCCCCAGGGAGGCAGGACGGGGCTGCTGCAGACCTTGGCTCCTCCCCCGCTCAGTTCTGACAGCTCTGACAGCACCAGGCCTATTGGGTTCCCTAGGCACACATTGTCACTAAAAGCTGTGGGGTTTTAATCTGAGTACAAGTCTTTATTTAGTAGATTTATAAAAGACCTTTACATGAGAAATACAAAAATATGAAATAGGCTTTTAATCTTTTTAGGTAAAATTACCGTTATTTTTTCAAGCTTTAGAAACGTAACCTGCACAGTTTGGCATCTTAGGTAAATTGCTCTCGCACTTTGTAAAAGTAGGAAAAAGACATCCTGTAAAGTATCTCCACAAAAGTAGCTGTACATACCCTGTCATACATATTACTGGCAATAATTTATTTAAGACACAATGGCACAGTCATACAAATTCCCACTTTGTAATTTCTCCTTTAATTAATTCCATTGAAAGATGCAGTATCACTTTCCTCTTCCAGTTGTTATCTGATGATTAAATATAAACACAAAACTGATTAAGACTGATTTGGCATGCTTCATATTTGTACCACTTGGATTTGATACCACTTTGTAGTAAAAATTAAATAAATATAAATACATTAAATAAATATATATTGTAAAAGAACACCCCAGTTACATTAGAATTCAGCATTTCTTCATCCTAGCACAGGTGATGCTTTGTCACAGCTTCAGGGCCAATGTAAAGAAATACTGCATCTTTAACCATACAGGCTCCTGTGGATGGAATTACCAGCCCACACACATGGAAAATGGGGTTCTACAGCTCTGTGGCACCCCTTAAACACTGCCCTGATTTCACTGCTCTGAACAGCTCTTGATTCCTGTTTAGCTTTTTTTCCCAGGACTCTTTTCACCCCTGGCCCTGTGGCTGTGGCCTTTTATTACCCCTTGAGGGACATTTGCAGTTGATGAGTCACAGGCAGCTCCCAGCTGCCATCGGTGTTTGCTGCAGGTACTTGTGCACATCTGTTCTCATACTGTGAGTTAAGCTGAGGACTGTTCAAGCTCATCTGTGAATACTGGTTGATATTAAACAACAAGGCTTATTTTCAGAGTAGGTAAACCTTGAACTGATGTTTCAAGTCAGTATTTTTTATAACTTCACAGTTTCTGCTCAAGTATGAGGGACTAATTTTCCAGGGTAGTACTGATAAAACAGAAATGGTACTTTCATACCATTTTTTGGATAATCATGAATGATTCCCTTTACAATCACTGTGGTGTGCCTAATGCCTACTGTGGCAGTAGTGCAATGGCAGGTTCAGATGATTTGCTGCAACCAAAGGGCTCCTTTCGCACATCCCAATCCCGAGTAATTGTATGATTTCAATCACTGAATTTGATTTTTTTTTTTCTGTAGTAAAACACATCTGTTAAAAATCACATACAGTACAGGGATGATGGTTATATCCAGCTTTTGCTCTTCATTTCCACAGTCTTGAAAACTGCCTTGGAGTCAGTAACTCCATCCCCAGGGTTCATCGCTTTACCACTCAGGCCCTGGGCTCCACTATCTCCTGATCCAGCACGGGCACAGGTACAAGGCACTTTTTGGAAGCTTGGTTTCTTCAAAGAGAGAGAATTCAGCTCTTCGATACCACTTTTCCCTGCTAAGGGTAGGCCTGTGCTTGGAATGTTGGTCCCAGAGAAGAAAGCTCCATCCCTCTCCTCTCAAACCGTGTCTCCTGCAAGGCTCAGCTCTGCAGAGTCCTCAGCATAGTAATGCTGGAAGAGTCTTTCATGGCAGCAGATGTGCATAGCGTGGTAGGTGTGCAGGAGCAGGCAAGGGAAACGAGCTGTAAAGTAACACACAAATTCATCTGGGATGGAGCCCAGGGTCTCCTGCACTTCAGGAGGCAGCTCTCTGTAATGGTGCTTCTGTGGAGGAAAACAGAAGAGGAAAAGCTCAGTCAGAGGGTTTGTTCAGGAGCCTGTTGTAAACAGAGCTCTTGGTATTCCTGGATACAGTAACCTCCTGCTGGTCTCTTGTAAAGGAGCTCAATACCTAAACCAGGGTCTGACAGAGGCTGTCAACAACAGCAGCCAGAGGCAGGAGCCCAGAGTGCATGAGGAAAAGACTCCCTTACCTTATTTCTCATCGCCCTCAGAAGGTCCCGGACGGAGCCACCTTTATAGGACCTGAATTTTCGAAGATCTGCAAGAGAAACAAATTTTTTTTGTGTTGTGATACAGTTTTAGGTACTGGGGTGTGTGTCTGCAGCCACAGATCCTAGGTGTGTTTTAGTACATAAACACATACTTGAATTTAAAGAAATGCTTTACTGGCAAGTAACAGTGATGTGCCAAAATGGAGACAGTGTTAGCCTTACTTTCCTGTCCCAGCAAACTGGGAACAGCAGATAATTCCCACTCTGATAAAATGTTGTCCATTACCTGTCTGAAGAGGAACAGTGATGTGCTCCCTCCAGTCCATTTTCACCACTTCTCTTCCACCTCTTTCTAATTGTTTGACTATTGGACCATCTAAAGATTCTTTCTCTATCCGGTCACTAACATCCTGGAAGAGACATTCAGATTATTTCTAGTTTTATTTCCAAGCTTTTCCCAATATTTTCAAATTGCTGCTTCTGGCCAATTACAGCCTGTCCTGGTAATTAAGTTAGAATTCCACTTCACTCCATGACAGTGCTTGGGAATAGGATACAGAAGTTCCCGAGATGATTTGTTTCACCCTCTGCCAAAGCTTTTTTAGCACAGAGGAGAAGGTAAGGCTGGAAAGGATCTCAAGTCCTCAGCCACTTCCCACCCCACATCAGGATTTAGTGCATGTTCACTCCTGTTCTTGAAAACCCTCCTGGCCATGTTCTCTGTGAGTACTGCAGCTGCTAGAGGAGACCTTCCTTCCACCAAATGACCTTGGTAACATCAGGTCTGCCCTCCTGGGAAAGATCTGCTGTAAGACTAAGCCAATTGCTTAGGAGCTACACCCAGGTTTTACAACTGGGCTGCCTCACTCCTCACAGTAAGGCTGTGGATTGACCTCAAACAGGCACAAAAGAGAGACTGAATTCAAGACCTGAAGAAGGTCTACAGGAGCCCTGAGAGGAGAGAAAAGGTCATCACAAACCTGAAAGAACTGGAGCTGTTTTTCCAGACTCCAAAAGAAGGGGTGTTTGAGAACACAGCTGGCAGACGGCCGTTTCTGAGGGTCCATGTTTATCATCTGCTCTATTAAATCACGAGCAACAATGTCTTCTGCAAGGAAGAGGGTGCAGGGAAATTTACTTCTTTTATTTTCTCTACATTCTTAGGCTGTAGTGAAATGTAAAATTTTGTAATTTTATAGTATTTTGTACTTCAGAAATTCATTAAGGTCTCTACTTCCTCCTGTCCTGCTAGTTCAAGTGCTGCCCTCACAGATGTGCTGGGCAACCAACAGAAAGAATATCAAAGACTAAAAATATCGAAGTTCAGCTCTCTCCCACCCTTTAAATATAGGAAGTAACTTCACAGTCAAGATTGCAGGGTTCCAAATTGTATATTCCAGAAATGCTCTGGGGTGCTAACTCTGAGAACTTTAGGCCCGCTACTTCAGGAGGACCTGAGGAGTACAACTTTCCTCTCTGCCAGGCTGGGAGTAACTGTGGGCCTTGGTTCTGTCATTGGTGTTGGTGTTTAACAGCCTAGGCCACTCACGGATCCCTGCAGTGCAGTCCTTACCATGCCTCCCTGCATCCAGAGCCTCCAGGCTGTATGCTCCCAGCAGGATGTTGGCTTGCCGCTGCAGGGACTTGCCAAAGGGATGGCCACCTTCAGACACCACGTAATAGAAGACACAGCCAGCTGAAAAGATGTCCACAGTGTATGTCTGCAAAGAAACATCCTTCAATAGCAGTAACATCTTTTTCCCCTGAAAGCTCTGATTGTCACAGGGTGGTTATTTTGCATCTGAGAGCAGAAGGAAATTTTCAGACTTGCACGTTTGAGCTGCAAGGCAGCCTGGAGGCCCAGGCACCAAGTGCTGCCTATTGTAGGGTCTGGCCTACTACTGGGCAGCCTGGGAAGGGCGAGGACTTACAGGGTTCTCTTTGCAGTCTTCACTCAGCATCTCTGGGGCGATCCAGCCTTCGGTGCCCGGCACACCCGAGCGGCGGCTGAAGCTGTGCCTGCCCACAGCCAGCTTCTTGCACAGCCCGAAGTCTGAAATCATGGCTTTGACTTTCCCATGAACATTGGGCATCGAGATGAGGATGTTGTGGGGCTTCAGGTCCCTGTGGACTGTTACAAACACCCACTTATCCACTCAGGCACTCCCAACAATCTTTGTAAATTTTTGAATGAACCTTTCACAAGGCTGAACCACCATTCATTAAACCAAAGGCGTAACTTCCAGTGATTGTCGTTGGTAGAGGCTCATTTTTTTATTCCATCATGTTTTATATGACTCCTATATAAAAACTTCAGCACCCTGCACCAACAGTAAGGACTTGCTTTAGTACTCTGGGGCTGCAGAATGTTGCAGGGACAAGGCCAGTGTCAAATCATAAAACCATGGAATGGTTTGGGTTCAAAGGGACCTTAAAGATTGTCTCATTCCAACTCCCCTGCCATAGGCAGAGACACCTTCCAATAGGCCAGGTGAACAGACCAGTACCAGACCAGTTTCTCCTTTTTTTCCAGTTAAGAAAATGTAGTCCTCCCTCCAGTCCTGAAAGGAGAGGCATTCTTACCAATACTCAGGGAGTGCAGGTAAGCCAGCCCAGATGTTGTCTGCTGCAGGAGAGTGATGGGTTGTAAGCCGTGGTGGCTGAAGGCCTTCTGCTCAACATACTGCAACAGAGAACCAGGAGAGTCAGCCATAGCACTGCTTAGAGGCTGCAGAAATAATAAATCCATGGACTTAACCCTCCCAAAAAGATGTGACTGGGTAAATTGTGCTAGCTGGTAACACACAGGAAAAAGCTTATTTTTGGCTGAAGGTGATGATCTCTAAAGTCTCATTCAGAGGTAGAATTCTGTATAGCACTGTGCTCCAGGAAGAAGAACAAAGAGTCTTCAAAGTCTGCATTGTAGGAGGGGGAGGATGACTAGAAGGGAGTCCCTCACAAGAAGTTAAAAATCAAAGGACAACAGCTTCTGTCCATAACTCAGTCCAGGGTTAGGGATGTCTTTCTAAAGGTCTGAAAACACCCCTGTTCTAGGAACGTGTAATGGTCACAGAGGTGACAGTGGGAGTAAATGGAACATCTCCTGGGTCAGGCACTTCAGAAACTTAAGCTCAAGGGAAGTGAAGGCCTTCCAGGGAGAAGATGTTCCCAGCTCTGCAGGTCACCTCCTGTAGGGTGGCAGCACACAGCTCGATGGCGATGTACTGGAACTGCCGGTCCCTCTCCGTGCAGAAGTAGCGGATCACGTTCGGGTGCTCATCAGACTCGCGCAGCAGCTGCACCTCCCGGTCTGCGAAGCTGAAGCACTCGGGGAGAATCCTCTTCACTGCCACATCGCGGTTATCAAATGAGCCCCTGCAGCCAGGGAGGGAAGGCACAACAACCCTTTGGAGCCAAAGCATGTACAGAAAACATGACAACAGAAGCCATTGTAGAGGCTAATGAAAGCATTTCCCGTGCTGGAAACAGCTACATTTGGCCAGTAAACACTTCTTAGGGAAGTAAAGTAGTTTTTGCTAGTGAAGAAAATGCATGAAAATATTCCAGACACATGCAAAAAGTTCCATTTCTTTTCATAGTCGATGTGAGGGCTTTTATAAAAAAATAAATTAAAAAGACCTAATACAAACACAACATCGGTCTGTTTAATGCACACATTCTCTTCTACCTGTAAACAATTGTCCCTTCAGCTCCATGTCCCAATACATCTTTAGGGTTAAACGAAATCTTGCCAACAATCACTCGGTTTGCTTCTTCATCTGAACAAGAAAAGAAAAACAAGCACTGGTTTAGGATGGGGCAAGGCAGCCTTTTAAACTGCACAGACTTCAGGGCCACTCTGTAAAAGTCTTTTAGCTCGTGTTTAAATTTAACACACATATGATCAAAAGAAATGAACATGTCCACATTGGTACTTACCTTGAGTAGGCAAATACCCTGTGGTGACCCAATGAGCCAACATCAAGAGAGAAAACACATTTACACACACCTTCTGATGTAAGGTCTGGAAAGATTATGGCTCACAGGTGTGAAAAATGAGTGGTTCTCAGCAGCCAAATTCTTTCTAAAAGTTTATAGATGTTGACTTAAGAAATGCTGACTAACAGTTACGGAAGTGGGTTTAACAGCCTTTGAAGGGACAAATGAGTGCACAGGAAGACCAGGCAGGAAGGTTGCACTGCCTAATCCCTATTTCTTGAGTCCAGTTAATCATCTTAATAAGTGTTTTTATTTGAATTAATATCTCCTTAGAATGGCTACAAGTGACAGGAACATACTGCCCTGGGCAGCACAAGCCCTCAGCTGGCTGTTACTGTAAAGCAACAGTCCTGCTGAGAGTGAGGGCATGGAGACCTGCCTGTGGTGTGCAGGGGTCAGCCTCAATGAGGACAATGGTTCTTTTCATCTTGCTGAGCTATGAAGTATCAATAATATTCTCCTGTACCATCACACAGACTGGGTAAATAAAGACACAATAAACCACACTGGGTCAACTTTACCTCCCTCTTCTTGCTCAGTGGAGAGGCAGCTCCCAACATCAGATGTGGAGATGTTGGAATAGGCAGAGTGGTTTGATGCTCTGGGGGACAGGTTTGGGGTGCTGGCAGCTGAGCTCTCAGTCCGACCATATGACGTGTCCAGGAAATCTGCCTCCGGTGGGAGGTCACTGGGAGCACCAAAGGGCAGCTTCTGTTGCTGCAAGAGCTGGATCTTCTCTTCCAGCTGATGCTGCCTCTGCTGCTGCTGGTGGACACTCTGCGAGAAAAGACCTCAGTGAAGATTTGGCAGTCAGGCCATGCAAAGGGAACTCTACAGCTACTGGGGAGCTACTTCTAAAAGGTGGGAGCCAAACTCTCCTGCCCTGTCACTGCCAACCACACAGGTTGGGGAACGTTCACTCACAATTTCTATTTCATTCTGGACTTCCATTGCCAAGATGAGAAATCACATGGCTTGGTTAAAAAAGCTGTTACTAGGTTGACCAGGTGTCTTTAAACCACAGAAGGATAAAGGCTTTGATCCAAAACCTGGAAAACCTGACAGTGGTTCAGGCGAAGAAGAGAGGAGTGAAGCCAATAGTGCTAAGACCATGTCCAAAAAGAGTAATACCTACAAAACCCACAACGGGTGGATGGAAAAGAAAACCTCTCCGGAGTTGGCACATATTGGCCAGAGAAATCACTGTTAAGTCAAACTTGTGCCTTTGTTCCCCAGTGCACATCTGCGAAGAGGGAAAATCCCTGGAGTGTTTCAATAACTCCTGTATAATTTCTGGCCTCTACAATGTTCCTGATTCTCCCAACACTCAAAAGCACATCAAGCCAGGTCAGCATTACCATTGGGTAGGTGATGATAAAAGCCACCCAGCCCACAAGCAGGAAGGTGCTGAGGATGATCGTGGCCATGTCCTTCAGCATGGAGTCCACCGGAGCCTCCAGCCGCGGGATGGGCCGAGCAGGAATCTCCTCAATACCCTTTGGAGCAGCTGGAGGCCCTTCTGTTGAGGAACTTTCAACGATGTCAATGACCTGAGGCAAAGAAAGCTCTGTTAGCTTAGCATCTCTGTGGGTAATGAGGCATTTATAGCCAGCCTTTCTGCTACATCATTTTTAGTAATTTCTAAACCTACCAAAGTCAAAGTTTTGCATGCGGGGAAAAAAAAGCAGCGGAAAGCCTTAATTCTGAAACAAGGAATGACACTTCCTCATACCAGTGATTCTATGTGCTAAGTACATGAACATCTGATACGAAAAACGTGAAGTAATTCCATGCAGCTTTCCTTCTGTGTCCTTCCCCAGCTTCTGCTCTATATTCTTCTATCATGCAGTAAGAATAATTCTCATCACAAACCTCTTCAATAGTGGCTTTATCAGAGTCAGCTGGAATCACATTTTCAGGCCTCTTCGGTAAGTTGCTTGGGAATTTCTCTAGGATCTTTGTGGGGGCAGATAATGGTGTTTCATGGTGCCCTTTAAATAAAACACACTTGTTCAAACAGAAAGTTGTCCTTTTTTAGGAAAGGTGTCAGTGATTGCAGAATCTTTACTGAAGAGTGAGAACATCACAAAACATGATGCTCATGTATAGAGCAATAAAGAGAAAGGAGAGGGAAAATGGAGAGCAGAGGTCACTGAGAGATGCAGAGGAACATGAACTGTTTCAGGGAATTGCCTGACATACTGCAGGAGAGAGGGTATTAACAAAGAAAGGGATCATGGGAAGAGAAAGGTGGCACTTAAAAAAGCTGAAAGTTGCACACTGTCCCTGCCCCAGAGCTCCTGCCACATACATCACTCAGTTATGACCAGTCATCACTAAAAACTGAACTTCAGACAGCTCCTCATTTTTGAAGCAAAATTGTAAATGCACTGAAAAGCCAATTCCAAAATTCAGGGACTTCGGACACACAGGACAGGCTGACAATTAATAAACATTATCTTCAGCCTCTGTGTTTTAATCCATTTACAAAATGGAGAAAACATGACTGTCTGATCCATATGATGAGAATTAAGGTAACTGCATGCACAATAAAAAAATCCAAAAGGACCCAAATACAATATTTACTGTAAATAATAAATTACTATACCCCTCTCTGAGGGAGGGGGCAAATAAGCAATAAATAGCTTTCCACACATAGAGCATTTCACCCTGTCATGGAATAAGGCAGGAGCCTTGGGAAAACCAGAAGGCAGGTGGATATGTAATGCATTAGTTTATATGCAAATGAGGATGAATTGGACACTATTACTAGAATTCAGTAATTATGGCCAGGCAGGGCCTCCCACACCTATCAGCAGCCAGTCATTCCAGTAGTTGAGCTTGTGCTTTTCCTTCAGCCTGCCCGAAAACTTCACATCGGTGCTGGGCGTGATCACGCACTCGCCGTTGTCTTCAATGGTGACTCCTTCTGTTTTTGGACCCTCTAGCAAGGGAATGGCGCTCCCACGAGGCTACAGAGAGATCAGTGTTACAATTACTGTTACTGTGACCTCAGAATATTTAAATAGGTAACTAAATAAAAAAGCTGGAGGTCAAAATGGGTGGGCAAGCAAAGATTACTGGCAGCAAAGTCACTGTGAGTAAACACGGCCATTATGCCCTTAGCAGCTGCTTCCACAACCTTGGACATTGGACCTTTTCAGGGACATGTTGCCTGGGAGATGAGAGTACTCATTTTTTTTTGTTTTCCCCTGAAGTTAAGCAGGATCTATATTTCCTACCTGGCAGCCACAGTGAGCAAAACAGAACTATGATGCAGTTTCCTGTCTGTAGGGAGTTAACTTTGATGAACAAACCAGCAATTTTAACATGAACCACAAAGCACCAACAATAGCAGTAACCTCAGGTCTGCTCCCGCTGAGCCTGCCTGGCACAGTTTCTGGGGAGCTGCAGTTACTGCTTTGCAGCATTGGAAATGACTCCAAAAGTATGGTCATGCCTTCTAGGGTTTCTTGTTAATTGTTTCAGGAAATACTTCATTTGCTATGCATTTCTTGATAGAAATCCGCAAAACCTTCAAGTTTCTGTAGATGTACAGTCTTCAGTGTTTTATTTCTATTTTAATTTAATATATTTTTATGCATGATCCCATTTCAACCTTTTTTCCAAGCCCAGGACAGCACTAATTCCATAAAGGCACTTTCCCACCCAGCAGCTCCCCACTTACCACAACAGTAACTCCCTCGTGCACCATGGAGGGCGATGCGTACAAACTCGTGGAGTATTTCCCCACGTACAGGGTTGGGCTGCAGAAAAACACTCACTGTTAGCAGCAGGCAAATGGATGTTTTACCATCTCAACTAAAACCTGGGCAGCACAACCCTTCAGAACAGTGCAGGAGCTTCCCAAATCATCAGTATTTGTATCTGGAAAAGCCTTGATCTGTAAAATTATTTGAAGTACTGCTGTACTATGAAGCCTTTTTTTTTTTTTAAATTATGAAAGCACTGTCAGTTCATTATTCACAGCATTGCTGCTTATTTGATATAATCTATTTCTGCATTTTTCAATAACGGCATTTACCAAAATGCTGTCCATAATTTTTACAGTGTGAAAGGCTTCATATTAGGAAAACCAATTTAATTCCACATTCTGAGAAACTATTCAACACAGAACATCTGATAAAACTTAGGAATATACACTTCCTAAGTTTGTAAGTTTTTTGGTTTGGAATCTGACTTTACACACTAAAAGATCAAATATTATATAAAAGAACACCTGGCACCTGGAGAACTAGAACTGCTTTTATGCATTCTTTTCACCATGTGGCAACTTGTAGCACAACCCGTAACTGTTTTCCTCAATGACAAAGCTCTGTCAAATGGATGATGAGAACAGCAGAATCTCAGACTCACGTCAGTTTGCTCTTGGTCTCTGTTTCCTTTGGGAAGGGATATTTCCACTTGGTGATGTGTCCAACCTCCCCAGACATGAAGGTCAGGTAGCGCAGGGTCTCAATGCCCACGTTGGTGTGCAGGACTTTCCTCAGCCCCTCTCGCTGCCAGATGTAAAAGGCCACCACGGGGGACGCGTAATTCTGGATCCACAGCACGTCCCCGGACTCGCTGTCCACGGTCACCACCAGCCCGTCCCCGTTGGACACAAAGTGGGACATTTCTGCAATGCACAGACGTGTGGAGATTACCTGGATTCTGCAGCTTTAATCATGCACAGGAACAGCTCTGCCTGCAGTCACCATCACACCTTTCCCTGCACAGCAGCTGAGCAGCAAAGCCGTGGCCAGAACTGGGCTGATACAAGTCCAGCTGCCATTCAAGAATGTTGCAATCAGGTTGTGCACCACAGTTCAGGTTTGCTGCCTCTCTTGCCATTTCTCACTGATTTTAAGGAATCACACCTTCAAGACCTGCACCCTCCTGGATTCAATTTACCTGAAGCTACCTAACAGGCTTTAGATATTGCAGTATGTGATGGATAAAAATGGGCAGAAGTAAATGCACTGCACAAAAAACCCCAGAATATTTTTGCCTATATACAAAACCCCACTGCAGTAGGGAGACAGCAAATAAATTCTTACTGTATTTTATGTCTTCATCAGGCAAAGTAGCTGCATAATCAAAATAGGTGGCATTCCATCGCAGCTCCTTCTTTTTGGTGTCATACATTGTGATTGTGTACTCTGTTAAAAAATATACAGTCTGTGAAGCAAAAAAACCTATGAGAGAAAAGAATCAATCTTCTCAAATCTGAGACACTCCTCAAACACCACACACCACTAACTGCTGTCAGCATTTCATCTTCCCAACACTATCACACTTCAGGAACACATTAATAGAGAGGTTAAAGAACAAGTCTTTGACACTTATTCCTGTTTCTAGTCAGCACCTCCATGGTGTTGGTCTAACTTTACCAGTTATTTAGCACACTGCACTTGTGACGTCAGTGGATCTGCTCTATTTCCATCTTCTTTAAACATCTTTTTAAAAGCTGTATGTTACAGAGCAAACAGTTCACAGCTGCTAGTGGAATACACCATTAATTACAATACAAATGCCCCTTAGTCAACAAGAAGAATAATGGACCTACTGCCAAAGTTTAAAAAACAGTATCTTTCTGCTGCTACAGTTAATAATTCTTCTGTGTACAGTCTAAAACTGTAATTTACCGAAGTTTTTCTAAGAAATAAACTTGAAAACCTGAACTGACCACAGGGTCATTTTTTATGAGCCTCAACTTTACAAACCAGAATTTTCTTTTAAACTACAGGAATAAAAAGCATATGACCTGTTCTCCCAAGATACAGGAGGGATGTTGATGGGCAAAGACTTTCTGCGAAAGAGGAAGTCAAGGTCTGCTGTTTCTCCCCAGTCATGAGGTCAACCACGTACCAAATATCTTGCTTTTTACCTGAAATCATAATTTAAGCCACATTACCATTCAGTTGGAAAAACTGTACTTTCATTCAGCTTTTCAGTCTTCTTTTTTCTTTAGTAGACTCATGGACTTAGCACAAATAAAGCATTTTTAATAAAACAGTTTTTCATAGTCAGGCTTAGTTTCATCATTTAGCACTACTGGCCAATCCCAAAGAACAGCACTACTGACCACAGATACAGTGTTTAGAACAGTAAGTACTACTGGCTGAACGATTTTTTCACACATAAAATCTAACAGAGCTCTGAGTGGAGCAGATCCTGTGAGCTCCCAGATGAGGAAACTTGAAGTGCTCATGGTGAATGACAGGAGGTTGAAAAAAAAAAAGTGAGAGTCTACACCTATCAAATTGCTTAAGGATTGTAATCCAAACATCCCACTCAAGACTATGTGAGCCATGACCTTAAGAATTTCTTTGAAGTTAATACAGGTATGTCATGTTTAGAAGCTTCAAATAAACATTTTTCTGTAATTTACTGGTAAGACATGAAGTGGAGAACCAGAAGGAGTATTGGCCCTTCAGGAGATTTAAAAAACCCCAATACTAAGCTCACTCTGATCTTCACGTATTTTGCTGTTGTGATAAGTCCTTCCTTCTCCTTTTCTCCTCCCAAACCCATGTGCAATTAGAATGAGTCAGGACAGTGAGCCATAAGCTTATTCCTTGTACTATAAATGAACTGACTGTGCCTCAGACAATGGAGTATGTCTAACTGTGGTGCAATGGGATTTCAGGCAGTCAATGACATTTATAATCATAAGAAGATTTTAAGTAGAAATCACATTTTGTTGAGAGACTGCATCTCAAGAAACCAAAAAACCCCATACAGGCCTTTCACTGCTTAGAAAAGGAATTTTCTCCTTCAGGAAAAGCAACTGGTTTTTAATCATCACACAGTAACTGCATTCTATATAATCAGATTTTCTGTCATCTGAAAGATTTATGAAAAACCATAATTAATACCCCAAAATAAGGCCTATTTCCTTCAGTCTGTCTGGAAGTCTCTACATTTTGTAGTTGCTGAACATCTTACAATTTAAAAGAGAAAAAATTTGAGCTCACCCATGTACAGGATCCCATCAGAACTGCGACAGGGAGATGCCTGCACCAGCTCTGGGATAGTAAATGGAAGTTTCTAGGGGAAAAACAAGCAAGCAAGCAAACAAACAAACAAACAATAAAAGCTTATCCATATTGATGTGATAGTCTTCACAGCTGTTCACAAAAAACGGTGACAGTTTTTTTTATTGGTCATTTCTATTATTACAAAACCTGAGAATTCAGCCAGAGTAAATACTAAAATATTTAACAATACTGAAATTCTTAGGGGAAATCATAGCAGCTGCCAGAGGAAAAAAATCTTGTAGAAAGCCAGACATTTTATCTGAGTATCGCCACAAACTTTAAAATGAAAGTCAAGCATTAGGCAGTAGCTGTGGCCTACATGGATTGGTGACTAATCTGAAAGGTCCAGCATTTTTGTTTGCTTACTAAATCCTATAACGACACCTTCTAAAGGGGTTAGCACGGAGCATGTATTAACCCTGCTTCTGGCAGATGGTTTTAGAAATGTATTTGGGTGAGAGTGACACATCTGATTGGTGTTATTTTGGGTACACCTTTCCCATTAAATCACATAGAGATTATTCAGTATTTGGAAAACAAAACATAAATTTTATTTGTAATTATCATTATTGTAGCAAGTTACAGAAAAGTCATGCAAGGAGGCAAGATGTGGTGTTGATATTTTCAAGCAGAAATCACTTCCTGACAATCACAAGGCGGCAACATTCTCCTCTAACAAAATACAAGTATGTTTTCCGTTCTGCAAAGGCATGAGGCTGATCGGGGCACTTTCTAGGAGAGAATTTAAAGAATATACTTACAGTTAAGCCTTCACTGTTCTTGCCACCAAGCGTGTACAAACTGCCATCGTTTGGGTCTGGAAGAAATGCTGGCCTAGGATTTAAGCAGCAATTATAAATTATAAAAAATGTACTGTGCTTCTCAGAGAATAGGAAAGAACTGTGGTCAGCACTGGCTTTACAGAGAACTTCATCTGACTAAATTTTCTGAAGTTTCATTTATTAACTGTGAAAATTAAAAAAATAAGAAAGTTTTAGAACTGATAAAACTTAAGACCACTAACGTATTTGAATACTCAAAGATCCAAATGTGGCAGGCAACGACTCAGATGAAAGCTTTTAAACTAAACCTACAAGCTCTTAAAATGACACAGAATTAGAACAAAACCCAACAAATAAACAAAACCAGAGAGCATAAGGAAGGCAAGAAACAATAAAAGAGTTGCCAAAATTAAGTAAATTTGAGAGGGAAAGGAATCCCTATACCCAAGCTACACAAAGACCCCCAAACAAACTCAAACCCTAATGTCTATGATTCTGTGATCAAAAAAAGAAAGGTTGTCACCACTGACTTCAGAGGCAAAGTTAAAGCCCCAAATTTTCTAGCTAAATGTGAGGTTGCTGCAGGGACCAATCTGAAGTTACAGCTCAAGGGTGTCATTTGCAGATTCCGGTCATGGTGGTGATGGTTGGAGTTTCCTGTATTTCACTGGTTTTAGTCTCTGAGGGGGGTAAGTACGGAACCCAGAATCAGTCCTGGCTCTATTACTTCACACCTGTCACTCGTGGCACAGTTCACAGCCTTGATGTCCAAACCCAGCAAGGGCTCCAGAGAACAGGCTGCAGACAGGATATTTCTTCTTAGCTACTATGTGTAGCTAATTCTATCCTTTTATCTGTTCCCCAAACCACCTTAAATTGCCTTCTGTAAGGTGTGCAGCTTGTCTAGAACACAGATGGGTTTGGCTCAAATTAAACCAAATTTCAAGATGTCAATGAAAATCGAACAAGCTGTAAATGAGATACAGGAAACAGACTTACTCTTCCACATGGATTGGCACCTGAAGGACAGGATCTGCACACACAGAGAAAGAAAAAGTCAAAATACTGGCAATTCAATCCCTTGAACTCACCAGATACAGGATTAAGTTAGGCCTGCAACATCTCGCTCCTTTTAGACAGGCTGATGCACAGTTTGAAAATGAACTCTCAGCAGCCTCCTCTTGTTCCTGGAACTTGGTTCATAAAATGGGAAACTACAAAGCACCTGAGAAAGTCTGCTGAAGTTCTTTGCCCGGTCTTACCAACACTAAATACCTCAAAATTACTGAGACCTTACAAAATCCTGAATCATGGGATTTTCACTCCTGATGCCAACACCACAGAAGTATCCTGATTTATAAGACATACTCTACAATTTCCAAGACAAACCTGTGCTTATTAATGGGTATATTGGCAGAAAATACCTCAGAAGCCAAGAGGATGCAATCCTCAAAGTATCTCCACTTCTACAGGGAAAATCAAACTACACTGGAATGAGTCTGAGTAAGAGGATGAACCAAGACCAAGCAAACACTGTTTTTCACCTCTTCTGTCTCTGTGTAAAAATCATGATGCAACAGGAAGGAATTAAGAACAAAAACAACAATGTTTTGAGAGCCTCTGACTAGGAAACTGGCACAGATTCTGGGCAGCCTGAGTGTACTGGGATATCTGCAGAGCTAAGCAAGACAAGAACAGGAATTTCAGGGTTCAGTACATGGGGCTTAGAGAGTCTGTACTACTCTGCAGGGCATGGCACCACACCAGCTGCTGGGTTTGATGGTAATGGCCTGCAAGGATGACCTGGTTTTACACGGATTAAAAAAACATAACCCCCTACCCTAACAGATCTCTGGCTGCAACACAGCTGAAAGCAGCAGCCACCCAAAGATGCACAGTTACTGCCAGAGACAGAAAGAAAGGGATATGAGGGATAACAGTACAGTTATCTTTATTTCATTGATTTCTTCTTACAACAGTAAACATTCTCAGAGCAGCTTTGTTCAAAACATAACGACATGTAATTTTTTTCTCTTTAAGCTTAAATAATGCTCCAGGATACATTCCCAAAGGTGTCAAAATAAACTCCATTTAATTCATTGAGAACCCAAACACACATCAAAGGCCCTAGGAATAATTAACATTCAAACAAAGGAGCTTAGTGACTCATCTTCTGTATCTGTCTCTACAGACCAGGCTGCTTAGTCAGACCTTTATTCCATTCAAAACTGATAAAGACCACTAACGTATTTGAATACTCAAAGATCCAAATGTGGCAAGCAATTCATTTCTATGCCTTGTGTGAAGAAAACTGGTTTCAGGATGTGTTGGGAGGGAGCCCCCACTTGTTGATTATATGTCAATTATTTCTCAGTGTTTGCTTTAAGTATTCCACAAGCTTTACAATATCTAATACAAGACATGGTGACTTACATCATCAGCTCCCCATCTCTAGAGAAAAGTAAGAAAAAAGGATTTGCTGACCATCATATAAAGTGTATTGACTCCAGCTGAGCTGCTGGGTTGAAAAGCAAACTGAGACCAAGTTTATGTACTCAGAGTATCCCTAAGGCAAGAGGTTTTGTAATCACAAATGCTTCATGGGAAGGGAACACTCAGTTTTGTGAAAGAAACAGCATCATGAATCAGAGCAAGTGACACCTGGCTCAGTTAAGTAAGATTTAATGCAAATGCTACAAGCATTGCTAAAGGCAAAAGCCAAATAAACTTTGTAATGTTCTTGATGAACTGATTACACAGAGAGTGTCTCGCTTGGTAAGAAAATAAACTCACCTGTGGTGACAGTGACTCTCACCTGTGAGACAACAGCAGCTTTGCCAGCAGCACTGAGGCAACTCTGTCCTATCTCTAAAAATCCCCTTCAATGATCATTAGGAGTAACAAAGCTGCACAACTTGTTTTTGAAGTGACAACTGACTGTATATTTATTGTTCAAGTACAACAATGCAGATTTTCTATAAAATCACTTTCTAGTCAACCTGGGCAAGACATAAGACTAACTAAATAACATAGTTTCTTGTCAGAATAATCTTCAGAAACTTTTAATTTTAATAAAAGGACTGTTTCTTCTCTGAATTAAATGGCGATGTGAAGTAGTTATATGAAATCATAGTATAAAACTTCTACTGCGTGAATCAATCTCCAGCTTTTCTAACTGCACTGTTACTGACAGGACACATCAGCAGAACAACACAGAGTGTGATTGCCTCAAACACCTCAGTATTTCAGGGTTTTTTTCAAACAACATTCAGGAAAACATGAACAATTACAGGAAATTTCAAAGGTAGATTATGTCTTCTAGCAACTGATCTTGGTTTGTCCATCACATTTGCAGGAGAGTCTGGTTAGTAATGCTTTCCAACAGCTCCCTCTCTGCCATGAAAATACAGTGGAGAACGGTAATACAGCAAAGCATTTTTGGGCTAATAGCTTGTTTTAACTTAATTTTCTAAGACTGGGCAATCTATTTTTATCAACCAAAATAAAGTGTTCCACTCTGCTCCAATTATCTCAAAGATCTGAGATTTTTTGCATGGTTTTATTGACGGCATAGTACCACAATAGCAAAAAGACACACACACGCCTCTATGAGCAATAATTACTCGCACTGAGCTTTTACCCCTCAGCCTTGTATTTCTGAAAGCTGTTGGGAAAATGTCACTTATCACAATTTCCAATGTCATCAATAAATGTCTCCTACACTTTAATAAACAATGCCCGAAGTCCTATGAATGTCTCTATGTTTTGCAGTGTTTTTCTGAAGCACTCCTGCCTATCAGATGACATGAATGAGTCTTATGGCAAATCCCATGCTGTCCAGTGTGTACAGAAGCATCATTCTCATGAAAGTCCTTGAACTTCTCTTTAGCACCATGTCTTCAACATCATGTGCTTAATCAGAAGTGAAAAAGATCCTGCTTTTACTTGATTTCTTAGTAACTGAAACTCAATTTATGAGCAAAGATAAAAAAGTGGTAGATGGAACAGATTAAGAAGTTATGACGAAGGAGTAGGAATTTTTTTAGTACTTAGGGGCACATGAACCAAAACGCTGATTATTCAGATGGCTTCCTGCACATTGAAGTGCTGTGAATGAATTTATGAATGAATTGTTAGAAAACATTCATGGATTTCTGATTAATTTCCACATATGAGGCTCTTCACAAGGACGGAGGAGTTCATTTTCTAAAGTGAAAGGAATTCTCCTCTCACTACTAGCACCATCCACCTGGAAAGACCAGCTGTGGAAAGCCATTTTTCTTCATTTTTAGTTACCAAGGTGATGTAAATTTTCTCATTTTCTTAACACTTTCATGATCTTGAGCTCAGGTTATGGTTCTGCAAAGATCCTTTGAAGACAGACAATGAACTCTTCACATTCACTTTCATGTGGTTTGGGATCTGTTCCAACCTCTATTTCAAAGTTTGTTTGGAAATAAGAATGCTCTTAAATAAAAAGAGAATCTTAAGTTCAATTAATTGTTGCCAGGTCTTACCATAGTTTTCATATGCTTCAATACAGACCAGTAAAAGAATGAGCCCTCTTGTGACTGAAGTCACCTTTTGCTCCACAAGGGGTCAAACAGAAAAAGTTCTTGCAAAAGTCAGAGCACTGAGGCATTCTCTCCTCTCCAGCTGCTCCCCACTCAAGTGTTGACATGCTGGGAGTGGAACCACGTCACCTTGCTTTCAAAATTCCCTGAACTGCAGCTCTCTGTAATTAGGTAAGTCCCTCTAACAGGCCTGATCTGTTCCAATACCAACAACAGTGGTGATAAACAATGAACAAAGCAGCAACTATTCTATACTCGAAAGCTTGACAGAGAAAATGTGATAAAACTGTGATAAAAATACATCTCCCTCTCCCTCAAGCTTCCATTCCATGTACCAGGGAAAAGCCAAATTCTTGCAAGGTCCTACAGAAAGCTTTTTCCACTTTCTAGACTATGAAAACAGATGTCAGAACAACTCTGGAGCATGGTGGGGGTGTTTTAGGAAGCTGGACACCATCCTGTAAATATCTCCAGTGCTGGAGAGAAGATTGAGTTTTCTATAGATATTTCCATGGGTTTCCAATTTGGTTTTCCTGCAGCTTCCACTAAGACAGATTATGTTACTGATTCCTACATTTAAAACCTACAATTCAGCACACACCAGCTTTAGCTTTCCGAACTGGTAACACAGCCTCTGCTAGCAAAAAATCTGTAAAATAACTTTAAGGAAAAAAAAAATTTAAAAGGAGATTGATCCTACATTATAAAGATTTATTTTAGAACTCCAAGAGTTTATTCACAAGTACAGCAGTTATTAGAAGCCTGTTAGCATAATGTCTGTCCAGTAATTTGGTAAATTATTTTGCTCTGTTACACTTCCCCAAAATTAACGTCTTGACCTGGAAGCAAGCAGATGCCCCAGTCCAGTTTTGGTTGCATCATGGCCAGAATATATTTGTGAGTGGGCAGAAGGATATGACATGTTTCAGATGGTTCTGACCCACACTTTGCATATATATGTGGAAAAAAGCCTTTTGAAACTGTAACCATACACTAAATATAATGCATTTGATTTTTCTCCACATTTCACAAATACATGATAAGACAAATTTGCCCTTTGACCAAAATCTGAGTATTTTTTAATGTACAAGATAAAGTTGCATGTTTTCATCACTGTAATGTGCCCTTAGAGCCAATGACTGAAAAGGAGAAGTGGGAGACTGAAACTGAATAAGTCACTACCCCACTGGAACGAGCTGGAAAAAACGGTTTCCTGCACTGAGGCCCTACCACAAGGTTTGGGCTAACGGGCCAATTTAAACCCATATCATCCTCATCTGCTGCTGCAGGGACAGCAAATGAGGCTAGAGACACAAACTACGCTCTGGAATTTGATGAAAACAGTACTGTTCTACAATTGTTTTGTTTTGACAATCCTTATTAATTGACAGCTATGCACAAAGATATTCTTTCTTGCCTGGGAAAAACCACTGTTACTAAAGCAGAACCTACAGATCTCAGATTTGCCCTTTAAAAACTGTATATTGGATCCCATAAATAGACAGAGTCTTTATATCTTTGTCTTATCGTGAGAGCCCACTGAAGTCTACAGGTTATGAGTATGGTGCTGGAAATCAAAACGTTTTTAAATTGGTTGTGGGCCATCATTTTTGGACTGCTACAGACACCTGAAGATCGGAACAAAATTTCTACTGGCTCTAAACGAGGATCCAAATCTGCATATATTAAATGTTCTTCTGGAAAAATACTTTGAATTTGTTCTTAAGGGAAAGCTTTTAAGGAGCTGGTGAATGAAAAAAAAAGAGATCCCTTTGAACAGTACAACAGGACAGAGAGAAGAACAGACGAACAGCCTGTCTAAGAGTACAGTTTGAAACACCGCAGCCTTAGCATCTCAAATTCAATATTGTGCTCAATAAACCAAGCTCTTGAGTTAACCAAGATATACAAGGTGAGTTTTACAAAGATGTGAGGGAACAGGACAGTCTTAAAATCACACTTTTAAAGCTCACACTGAAATCAGAACTGTGAAATGAAGTCTGACAGCAAGGAAGAAAGCTTTCTCCAGATTCTGCCTTGCCAACAGGTTCTCAGGACCATCTCTTTCTCTGTGTACTTTACTTGCGTGTAAACACAAATCTGAAGTGCTGCACCTCTGTACCTTTCGAAGAGGTCTGTAGGAAATGACAGAAGTTGGTTTATTTCCATCAATTTTGGGAAAGAAGTTTCATCCTAATGAACCTGAGGATGCTCACTAAGTGTCTTGCTAGTGGCAACTGCAGAAAACCTGGGAACCTGTCCCACTGTCACTCACAGCTGACAGCTCCTTGTATTGATCAGAGGTGGCACCAAGAGCCTCATTCAGCCTCTGATGTGAATCCAACGAGTGCCTTCGACACCAGGTGTTTGTGTGGGGCCCACAGCACAAGCAAAGGTCTCTCTCAGAAATGACAGGAGAGGAGGAATATGGGTTTTTCTCTAAACTTTCCAACCATTTGCCAGCTTTCCAAGGCCCAGGAAATGAGCAGCATCAGCTACCTGTTCACTGAAAAATCCTGAGAGCTGTCAGAGAGCAGGACCCATTGAAGCCAACATGAAATGAAGATTTTAAGCACCCTCAACAAGTAAGTCCACAGTCTCATCAAATGTAACTGCAAGGACACAGCTTATTTCTGACAGTGGAAAGTCATATTTCTAACTGACCTATTTTTTGCCTGCTTTATGGGCAGCACAAGTATTCTGACTGCCTTTCTTGCCAGCACTCCATGAAGGCAGGAAACCCAAACATGTTGTTGTGGTGATAATCATTGGCTCATTTACTCCACATACCTAAGATAAGCTTCAGTGCTAAACTAAAACAAGCCACACACGGCAAGATATTCATGTTTGTTTAAGCACTGCCTGATAATGAACATGGCCTTGTTTTTTTTCCCCCAATGAAAATAAAATGTACCTGAATTGCCCTTTGTTAAATACCATGCTGCTCAAGTTCAGTAATAAAATGTTCCCTTCCTGGGGAGTGTCACTTCAGGTGACCTCCACAACTTCTCAAAGCACCTGAGCTACGACACACAGTTCATCTGCCGTAATCAGGGTAAAATGGCACCTGCAAGAGCACTGCTTGCAGTGCAGGCAGCTTCCTGCCAGGTAATCTCTGTAACAGCACCAGCATGTTGCTGACAGAGTATACCCAGCAACTGTGTTTATACACTAATGTTAATAATGAATTCTGCAGTATTACATCTCTCCAGGGATTCAGCACAGAAAGCTGAATGGGCTTTCATTTGTTTCCAGCACTGTCTCATCTGTTGGGCCTCTCACCCACAGGGTGACCACCAACAAATACAGATTTACAAAAATAAATAAACCCCCTTCCATTACAAATTAATTCACCAATTTATATGTACAGGCCTTTGTTCCATGTCCCCTTAACTAAGTAAACTCAGGAGGCATCTTAGAACAATGATACCTACCACTAGTTTGGTTTTTTTTCATTGACCCTTGTGTGTTGCTCTATTGCACAGAAATAAACTTAGGAGCAATAAGGGCTTTGCAAAAATTGAGTGAGCACAACTCATGTACATAAGATGCAGAATAATATATCATTACCAGCAGAGAGAAAACAAGAAGTCCCATAAAACTAGATTATCCAGTCTGGCAGTTCTACAGAACTGACAAGAGTTTTGCAACATTTTTTTTTTTTAAACAAGGGAAGTTCCTTGAGCAACACAATCTGATCAAGATCCTTTTGGTTACCAAAGTGTGTTCATTTCTTCCTCACAAAACCTCTTGCCACTTATTAAGTGTGGATGCAAAGCAATGCCAGTTGTGATTCCCCTCTAGACTAGGACTAGGCAGGGTATGTTCATGTCAGTAGAATGACAAAGAGACCAGCAAGTTTTTCTTAGCCTACAGCAACACCAAATGAGGAAGCTGACAGCTTGCTTTTAGGCAGGGCTGTTCGGGAAAAGGAGGGGTCTAAATTTAAACAGGAGATGAGAAAAACCGAGATCCTTCAAGAAAATACTAGGCTTAGCCCTTGCTACTCTAAAAGCTACAAAAGCCTTCTTTGCTCATTTAAGAAGTTAACTTTTTGTCTGGTAGATCTGCTTTCAAATACAAATGGCTTTACAAGGAATAACAACTGGTTTGTACTGCAGACACCAGATATGCACAATCTATTTCCCACTACTTCAGCTCACCTACTAAATTGACAGATTTAAAAACAGAGGACAGAATGATGCAGTCACTGACTCCTTCCATTTGACCTTCTAATTTATTTCCAGAAGTGAAGGGAAAGTGCTACTATCACCTCTGCCATACATAATCAGAGTCCCACTCAACAAAATTTGCATCAAATACCAAATTTTTCATGAAGACAGAGCTAGCTCTGCTCAGTAGTTAACATTACAAAATAATTTCCAGTCACTGAACAATGTTAAATTCCTTTACACAAGTGCAGTTCTTTTATTTAAAAAACTGTGCTGTTCCTAAACATGTTATAGAAAAAATCCCCAACGTTTGCACGATATGCACTGTACCAGTGAATGTAGGGTATTCCAGAGACAGAATCATGCAATCCCTTTGCCTTCAGTTCTACAAGCTGACACATCTATTCTGTTGTATGTTTGCTTATATTGCACCCATTCCCATAAAGCATGGTACCTACCAATTATACCACTACAGCTTAAATATTCAGGGGGGAAAAAAAAAAAACCACAAACCTAAAAAAGCCTCACGTAAACCTGGAAAATACCTACATGTGAAATTATGAAGAATGAACATGACTCCAGAAACACTGTAGCTTAATTATGGAACAAGAGCAAAATTAAAAAGGAAAAAAAAGTATTTACCACATCCTACAACAGGATTTGGAATTGCCAAATAATTTGACTGTATTTCTGCTATTGAGTAGAGGGCATGAGGACATCTCCTGCTCACCTTCTTTTAAAGTCCACTTGATTGCTCCCGTCCTCTTGCTGACAGCGTGCAAACTTCCATCCAGGGTTGAAACAAACAACAGTGTTTCTGGCACAGTTACTGAGCTGGTGTTCTGGAAAAGAAAAACTCATATGATGAATATGCTTATTTACTACAGAGTTTACTCCTAACTGTCAGACAGTACATGGGCTAGAACATCCCTTCTTTTAAAAGCACAGACTGAACAACTTCCTTGTCCCTTTGAATTCAGTGATTTTTGGTTTGGTTTAGTTTGCTGTTAACACTGTAGATCTTACTGTGCTAAGTTCCTCTAGAAACAGACTGGGATATGCTTTAACTCCACCTCCATTTTCAATTTGATATCAGTGTCTTCTTGTACGAGAGTTAGGAGAGACCAGAGACAGGGCTAATCTAGGAAAGGACTGACAAAAAGACCATGCAGTAAGTTATGAAGAGTAAGGAACTTCAGAGCAGCTCAGAGAACCCGTATGTCAATGTCAAACCCACGCTCCTCCCACGTCCACGGAACATACTCTGCCAGGTTTAGTCCCCTAGAAAAGACAAGACATAGGCTGGGTAGAACCTAGATAAATCCAACTGAACAATGACCAATATTCTACTAGGCTGGCTGTGTCTGAGACAGATGGAGCTTGCAAGCATTGTCAGCTGCCTCTGAGCAAGGGAAAAATATTTAGGATAGATGCAGCTTAAAGGCTGGAGGAGATCCATACTGTTAAACCTCCTAATTTTGTTTTTATACCTCATGTCTCCCAACATTGTCTTTCTGCAGCACAGAGTAAATAACACTGTTTAAAGAATATGACCCATAAGTATGAGCACATCCACAGACACCTCTGAAAAAGCTGCTGGCTGCAGGGTTCAGACCTCCATTTCACATTCCAATTCATTCTGCCCCTGAGGAGCAGTTTGGTGCCACTGTCCTTCCTCCAGCCCAAGCAGCTTTTGAGCCTGGCCTTTGCAGAACAAGGAATTTTATTAAAAGAGCATCACACAAACATGGAGGACTCTGAACTATGCAGTTATTGTGGGAACAGTGAGGCTAAGTCCAAGGTGTTCCATCACACAAAGCAGAATAAGCACATTAATTTAATGTCTACTCTTCTCTTCCTGCCTAAAGATGATCCCAGACATCCTAAGACTGACACATTTCCATTTCCCAGGGCTCAAGTTTTCACTAAAGTAACTTGTCATTTGTAGGCTCTATCTGCATTGCTCATCTGTGTGACACCTGCCACAGTTCAGTTTCACAGCTAAATACAGTTCTTAACCTACCACATGAAATGAAAATGTATTCATTTTACACTATTAATAATGTCTTCAATTACTTAATGGTAAAAAACAATTACTGGTCATGTTAGAATTACTGCAAAGCAAAATACTTAATTGCCAAATTAAAATACATGGTTATAGGAATAACTTTCTTTGAACAAATACACATTTTAGTGCAATCCAACTAAAGGATTATACTTTCAGGCAAAGCACAGAGCTAAAAGGATAATGTAACACAGTAAT
The DNA here is from genome assembly GCA_013397775.1 of Eulacestoma nigropectus. Taxonomy (NCBI): domain Eukaryota; kingdom Metazoa; phylum Chordata; class Aves; order Passeriformes; genus Eulacestoma; species Eulacestoma nigropectus. Next base: position 976,395 of record VZTE01000636.1, on the reverse strand, counting down.
AACTAGCCAACGCTCAGGTTGCACCTATAAATACTGTACATGCTTCTTTCCAGTCATAATCAGCTGGAGGAGACGATTGTAAAACACACAGTGCAGAAAAAATGAAAGTACAAGTCAACAATACACAAACCATAGATCAGGAATAATTGCTGGTAGGCCAGAAAAAAAAAATGGGAGAAGTATCTTAAGACATAAATATAATTTTCATTACTTGACATTGTTAAATTATGCAGGCTGCACAGCCATCTGCACTTAGATAAAAATATTTACATCTGGGATTAAACTTTGCAGTGTTTGTTCAAACAGGGACAGTGTATAACAGTTCCTCTCACACTGCCCTATAAAAACGCAGCTCAAGATGTTACTGATCAGAACTGAACTCACAGTATCTTTCAAGCCTAACAACCTGATTTGGTGTAAGAGCAGAGAGGGGCTCAGTTGTAAAGTTATGAGATCTCAGTCATTTGTGTTATTACTTTCGTTAAACTATTGTAGCCACTGTATCAAAGTAATTCATGAAGATTTTGTCCTTTAGGTCTTTTAGTACACAAATTCCCCAAATGTCTTAGGATAGTGTAGTTGATTTATCATCCTTAGTCCAGTCTTCCCTAAATCTGCATTTAACAAGCCAGATTCACTGATTCTGGAACTAGAGGGGGAAGATATGACCCACACTACGCTGTCACAACCCTTCAGGGCTGAAAACCATCTGACTGTGAGGTTCAATTTAGTGAACACAGTGAAACTGCACCTAGAGGGAAACAGATTAAGTAGAGCAAGAAAATACAACTGTTAAAGACAGGAAATTAAAACGATTGAATTTCCTTTAAATTGCAGGTGGGAATTTGACACCCAGAATGTAATGACTAGTGTTGAAGTTTAGTTGCAAATAAAATACCACATACAGCAAATCCACCACGTCTTCTGTGTATACAGACTTAAGATTGTTTTTCTAGGCTACTTCTTATTCTCTGTACAAAACTTATCTTCTATCTTCTTATCTTACAGAATCAGTATATTCTGCATAAACCATGTTTTCTTCCCGTCTTCTGATTAAGAAGACATGTAACATTTTCAAAAAAAATTTGCCTGTAAAATAACCACTATGATTATGTGGTTGGGTATCACATATCAGGAATATATAATGCATAGAACAGTACTTGTTGTAGATCGTAGATTTAACACTTTCATATTTAACATTTGAATATCTATTTATTGTGGCATCAAGGATACAGAAATGAAGGGATTGAATGTGAGCTCTGAAACTCTGATCAAAACATCAGTAACCAGTATTGTCTTCCAGATTATTGGCATTTTAGCAGGTTTCTAGGACTTGGGACCGAACAGAAAGTACAAACATGCAAAGGGTTCCTCTGCACACTGCACTCAGTAGGAAAACATTTCTGTACTTCAGTCACAAGCTGAACAACAGAGAAAGAAAACCGTAGCTGAAGAAGCATTCATGCAAGTTTCAGTGGAAAAGCAAATGAACACCTGGCTGTTGCCTAGACATCTCTAGATAGTTCTCAGAAAGTTCTCAGATATGGCCAAGATCATGAAATCACAACAGCTTTTTCTAAGCTTTTTAGTGTAGGACCCTTGGCGTAGGGGGAAAAAAGCACCACTTCCAGCTACCATCTCATGGTGTCTGGCATGGTTAACAGGGAGATGTGAACTTTCCTGGAATGGGAAGTGCTTGTGGCATTCACAGGCACAACAGGAACAGTACCCTGGAAGAGCCATTAGGTCTCTCCAGCCAGGGAAACCACTGCTCTGGGCCCAGTTCTGCTCCCTGCCCAAGGAGTTTCACTGGGAGTGAAACCAGCACACAGGCACTGGGATTTCTCTGATAAGGAGATCCTGCCACATGCATGCATCATTTCCCTGTGAAATACACAGCTTTTCTGATGCTTTCCCTCACCTCCCCCATAGGTCTATGTTTAAGTTTCACTGCTTCTGAAGGGCTTTCTTATATTCAACCATCAAAGTCACATTGATGTGGTCACTGCAACCCTGTGTGTTGAAGATATAATCTCCTTTGGGGGAAAGACAGAATACAGGGCAAATTTCATTAGTTGTTCCCTTACTTCTAAATTTGTATTTGAACACAGATGAAATACATAAAATGCCATTATTAAAAATCTTCCATTCATTCATACTTTTCAAAGCACGTGATATCATGCAGTTGACATTACCCAGCTCAGTAGCACACTGACTCTGTGTCAAATGCTGAAGCATTTGATCAAAATTTAAAAAAAACCCAACGACTCTAGATTTAGCTATGCAATATTGCTCATTTACTTCGTTCAGTATCTACGGCAGTCACTTGGAGAAGGCTAGGGAGTTAGTATAGAAGCAATGTTTTATTCTTTCAAATTGTATCAAGCAATAAATAAAAAATTGAACAGATTTTTAAATAATTACTTGTGTTTCACTCAGACTGAGAAATTAAAAACACTTTCTCTTGATTTTATTCATGACTTTTATTAATGGTTAGAGATTGAAGTATCAAAGTCGCAAATATTGAACAGATTTTATTTTGAACACAAAGCTTTGTAATTACTTGGTTAATGGATTAATTAAAGCCTGGGATTAGCACTGCAATGAAAAGCTACAAAAATTATAAAAATCTGTATGTACAAGACAAATTTGTTTTGATTTTTGTGTTAAGTCTGTAAGAGCTTTCTCCATCACAAAAAGACATCATAATCTCAGTCCTGAGACAGACTATAAAAACTGGTAACACAGATCCTGTCCTCCGTCCCTGCAAGGGTGAGGTCTCAACTGTTGTGATGCAATGCAAATTCTTAAGAGACTTTTATTTCATATTGCAATTTTATTTCTAGGAAGATGCAACAACTGACTCCAAGATAAATATGTCAGGACAAGAAACAACTAAGCAAAAAGAACTTAATTTAGTGAACAAAGAAAATGAGACAGAAGGAAAACTTGGTTTGGTTCTTCTTTCATTTCATCTGAAACTGCAACAGCATCTATTTTAACACCTACCCTCTTTGGAATTCAGTAAGAGCTTCTACTGCCTTGACAATCTGTACACATAATAACCTTCCACATCAACAGCAATATGAAGTTAAGGATTTACAGTATTTTGAAATTACTTGGGGACTGCTTTAGAATTCATTTTAATAATTTAATTCAAAAGACAAATTTTCAAGCTCTCATTGGATTCAAATTTGACAAAAGCTCTAAAGCTGACTGCTAATAATCCATAACAGCCTAAAATTTGTGACTAAGCAGAAAAAGCATTTTTAAGCTAGAATAGAAATATAATAGAAAAAGAAATTAACTTTATATATACTAGTTAAGTCTCGCATAAGAATCTTCTCAGTCTAGATTTACCATATCTTTAGATAAAATGTTTTAGAAATCCAAGTAACAAAATAACTCAAAACAATTCTGAAGGACCCGGCAGTCAAGAGAAGGTCAGTGAAAGCTGTAGAACAAGTTCTGGTGTGTGTGTGGTGCAGTTCAGTGTCAAAGGCGATAATATCTTCTTTCACCCCAACAGCTCAAATTTTTCTAAGGGTCAGCAAAGCAGTGCCTTAGTTCGTTTATTGTGTTAGAAGAAAACAGATCCCCACAGCAATAATTTTGTCCATTAATTCTTTTGCTTAAAAACACCACTTTTGAAATGAAGGTCACTGTGTAGGCACGAATCCCAGCCAAGTCAGTGGAAAAAGCAGATAGAAAATCAGGCCACTGAGTTCCATGAGGTTACAGCTCTGCAACCCAGAAATATGTTTTGCTGTGGGGGTGATACCACGAGAGGTTCTTCAAGTATGAAAAACGAACAGGAAAACACTTCCCAGTGACCCAGGATGGGTGACAGTGTGTGCTGATTTCAAGAACTGTTACTGATTTCATAGCAATAATTGTGTGCTCATGAGTAAACAAATCAATGCCATGTCTTAGCAGGGAAATAATTTTCTATTTTCTGAGTCTGAAGTAGGAGTACATATGCACCAAGCTTAATGTGTTGGGCTGATGGATGATAAAGGATGGATGGTTTGCTAACTATAACAGCCCTCTAATTTCTTTGATAATGCCTAGCTTACCAAACCAAAATGTTGACAAGATAAAAATTATCACTCAAGGAAAAAAAACCCTATATTCCTCACTCCATAATTAGCCTCATATACATCAGGCTGTACATTTGCATTTTATAAAAAAACTATTTAAAACCAACTTCAGCATTAACAGCACCAGACACTATCCTCACAAAAACAAAAGGCCTATACCATGATTTATGCTACTGAAACCACAGCTGATAAACCAATAAGGATGCAAAGCAAAATATTTTTAGACATTAGCACACACTGCAAGCACTTGGCATATTCATCACAGATAGCCTATGAATCATTACCGTGGTTTTGACAGCTATCTCATTACACTGCTAGGCTACAGGCTAAAACTCTCTGTGCATAATAAAACCAGGCTATGAAGAAAGTCTTTGTAAAATTCAGTAAACTACTGGGGGGAGTTTTCTAGTACAACTAATAATGAAGTTAAGATATGAAAGACAGTTGACAAAAAATACACTTTATCTTCTTTAGAAAGATAAATCAAATCTACAGATGTTTTAATCTTAAACTAAATTCTGACATGTCTTTGTTAGCCATTTCTCATCACGCTGTAACCCTGTTCAGTGAGTTCTCATTCATACACCCATTCATCCTGCAATAGGAAACACTGAGAAGTACCGGAGGTCCACTCTAACTGTTCTCTGCCTGGACTCACCGTGGAGTGGTCTCTCCATCAGGAACTTCCAGCTGAGCTTTCACATTTGATTCTCTGTGTAAAACCCAAATGTATTTCAATAGCCACAAGAACACCAACAACCCAAATGAGTTGGGTTATAAACACATGAATTTATACTCCAGGAGAGAGTTGTTCATGATAATTTTAGGTGTGCAAGACAAATTTACATTTCCCTTCCCCACCAAAAAAATACCCAAACCCTATTATACTATTTTTTTGAGCAACCAAGGCGATCTGCAACTCAAAATACAACATGTGTTAACTAACACAGTGCTTGAACATGTCCTCTGTAAACCTTCTCCTGTCTCACATGGGTTTTCACACTTGCCAGTTCCCGGGCCAAACATCTCACACTGAGATAAAGAACACACCAGAAGAAACAACACCTGGCTGAGGCTGGGGTTTTTCCACGTCAGGTGCTGCCTACACCGTGTAACCCAGCACTGAAACCCGTCCCACTGGCTGCAGGAGGAGACAGACCCATGTTCCAAATGCCACTTTAATCCCAGAGACGTTGGTAATTTTAAGTTGCACTGACTCCACGTTAAAAGAGAAACAAGCAGAGTTTGGAACCTCCCAGGGCTCGTGAAAACAAGGTATTTTTCACTCCAAAAAAAGCCGTAAATCATTACTGTGTAATATTGATGGCAACTGTGATTTACTGACAGCTCTACTGCATTTCTCATTGCTCTGAGATTCCACCCTTTTTAATGTGCTCCCATCCATTGGAGGGCAGTTCCAAGAGCTGTAAACTGTCACCCAAATAGCAAGAAACAGCATTTTCCTGTCTGTAAAGAACAGACAGGAAAGGAAGACCTTGTATGAACTTATACAAACTTAAAAAACAATATTAGAGTTGGGATATTAGGTAACAAAGAGTACATTTATCAGCCAAAGAAGTTACAGAACAGCAGATCATCACCACTGCTCTTAGGAGAAGTCTACAGAAAAAACAATCTGCAAAATCTTTAGGCAACCTCATGTTTTTAAGTTACCTCAACACCGAGAATTGTATGCCAGTCTTTCTCACGGGAATTTATTATTCAAGTGACATGAATAGTTTTAAATAAGCCTCCACAGTTAAATGGGTTAATCACAGGTGAGATGACTGGGACTAAGTTCACAGAAACGAAAACTAGTTCTGAAAAGGGGCTGAAGTACAGAATAGATTTCAACTTGGAAGTCACGGTGAGGATCTACAGCTGGCAGAGCAAAAAGACCAGGGTAAAAGTCAAGAAAATAAACAGAAATTGAGACCTCAGACACTGATCTGAGGTGAGAAGGCAGGGCAGGAAAACGAAGGGAAGAGGGAAATCTAGAGAAAAAATGGGCTGAATTCTACCAGGGATGAGCCTAGTTTTTTGTGACTATGCAAGTAAAATTATATAAAATTTAGCAACAATCTGTTGATTTAAAAAATATTTTAGGTATTTAAAAATACTTCTTAGTATTCTTATTCAGGACTGTTTTTAAAACTTAATGAGTTGCAAATCAGTATTTTCCTTGCAAAATCTGAAGCCCAAACCTGTGAGGACCATGAAAAGACCTCAGTCCAGCCTTGCAGTCCAGTCTAAGACAAACACATTGGCGCTCTACAATAAAGATTGCAAAGTAATTTTTGTTGACAGCCTGCATTTAATTTTTTTCAGTTTCCTAATGAAGTAACAACACTAGGTATGTTACCAGCTTAACTACTAATGTGTTTACTTCACTTCTAAAGAAGTGGAATGGAGCCAGGTGAAAAACAAAGCCTTCAGCTTTGCTTAACCTGAACTAGAACCCCATATATTACACCAGCTTTTTCAGCTAACAATGAACAATCCATCAAAGAACATAACCTAAAGCTTTCCTGTGCTACACTTGACTATAATGGAAATGGTGAATACCAGATGGCCTTTTCATTGTCTCCTGATCTGGAGAACTTGCAAACAAGAGCACCTTTCAGAAGTGAATTTTTGAAGTTAGGTATCCACCCCAGTACACACACAGCAGATAGCACCCACTGTAAAGTACACTGTTTCAAATTATTACCTCTGTAAAAATAATCTGCTCAGCATTCCATCTGCTTTGCACCAGTTTCTCTATTCCATGCACTTTTATTGCTCCACTTATTGCAATACCTTATAACCAACCTGGTTATTTCTTAAGAGGTTTTGTAGGGCAGTGACTTGTGCACTTTGTCTTTCACCTTTGAATTTAAAACTGTGGTTTTGGATTCCAACCAACCACATGTACATTAATGCACATTGCTGCATTTGCTCTGGAAATAGAATAATCAAAATGCCATGACAGTATACAGGGTATGTAGCCAGCCACTTGTTTTTGGTTATCAACACATATGCAATGTGTGGGGTTTTCTTCCGGAAAGAAAACAAACCCCCTTACTTATTACAGGACAGAGCAGACCTTCTAACTGTCTCACTGGTTCCCGATCCATCTACATAGTTTCAGTTTACAAAAGTTTTTTTGTACTACTGTTTCAAAAGTTTCTCTGTGCTACTTTTTACAATTGCTTCGTGGGAAATTAACTGTATTTTTATATTTTGAGGATTATGATATACTCCAGGTTACATGCCAGGTGGGGCACAGCTACAGGTACACGGCTGTGGGGCTGGGTCAGGCTGTGGGGCTGCAGACCCTCGCCCTGCGCACACAGGGCACACGGCATTAGCGACAATGGACCAGGTGGTGTGTTGGCTCGGCGGACACCGCCGGGCTGCGGGCACCCCCGGCAAACCTTCGCTAGGCGCGGCGGAAGCCCCCCCGGCTCCTCTCCCCCGGCCCTCCCCGTGCCCCGGCTGCCCCTGCCCTTCCCCGGCCCAGCGGGCCCGGGCTTACCGCAAGCTTCGGCGGGAGCAGCAGCAGCGCGGCCAGGCTGAGGAGGAGGCGGCGGAGCGGCTCCATGGCTGCACCGCGGGGCCGCTCCCCCCGCACGGCGCTGCCTCCGGAGCGGCGCNCGGGCCGCGCCGGGGATCGCGCTCAGGGACCGCCCGGGCGGCCCGCCGGGCCGGGGGCTGTGGGGCCAAGGGGCCCGGGAGCGGCCAGCGATACCCCGCGGCTTCGCGCTGCTACCGGAGCCTCCCCGTTCGTGTAAGCCCCGACCGACTCGCCGTGCGCTCCGGGACTCGGCCGGCGGGGAGAACCGCGGGGCGCGATGGCAGCTGGCTATTGTTGCTTTGTTTTTATAAAAAAATACCTAAATTCAGGCAGCACCAGTAGCCTCCCTCCCCCTGCACCACCCTGCCCGGAATAATCGGGTGGTCAGGCGTTGGAAGTGGCTGCCCAGGGGAGGTGGTGGAGTCACCATACCTGGAGGTGTTTGAGGCACCTGGATCTGGCACTGCGTGATATTTAATGGTTTAGGGGCTACAGTGTCAGTGCTGTGTGGACGGTTGGACTTGGATGATCTCAAAGGTCTCTTCCAACCTTGATGATTCTGTGATTCTTGTTTTCCTACTGATTTTGTACTTTCAGAACAGATCAGGCCAAATTTATTTGGTATAGCTCCTGCCTTTGACAAACTCACTGTTAACGCTGTGCCTTGCAAGGCCTTAAAAAAATGCAAAAAAAACCCCAACACGCCCCTTTGAACCAAAAAACAGGTCCAGGCTTCTATAAACAGATAAAAATAAACACAAAAAGTATTGAACAAAATGGAAGAAGCTTTAAACAGAAGAGAGTAAATTTAGAGTGCCTGGCAAAGGCCCTGTGTTCAGCCACCTATTTATATAACAAAGCCACTTTGTCCTTGTACATGTTGTTTGCTTTTTAACAGTGATATCACTAATAAGAGTTGCAGGGCACACAGAGTTCTGGGCATGCCATATGCAACAGCTCCTGTAGTGAGCCTGCCTTTGATGGTAAGCAGGAGGTGTAATTATTACCCGGAATCACAAAATATCCTGACCTGGAAGGGACCCATGAGGATCACCCAGTTCAGCTCCTACACAGGACACCCCAACAATCCCACCTTGTGTCTCAGAGCCTTGACCTAATGACGACCTGACCTGCAAGTCTAAATACATGAAAATATGCTGCAGCTACAAACCCCACTGTGATTCCAGTTCTCCGATTCGTTTCTTTATGGTGGCCTTGACTTTTAAGAATTTGTGCCATGTGAAAACAAGCAAACCCCTAAACACAGTGTGTGCTGTGGCAGTGGCACTATGCTACATTACAGGAGAAATTTACCGGTTGCTGTACAAATGCTGTAGTGTGCCAGATCCTAACTGGAGTTATTTCACACGAGTGTCTCCCACGGCCTCACAGGAGACAGAAAAAAATAACTAAAAGCGGCTGAGGTAGGAGGGGAGCCGAGCGCTCGTGAGCGCCCTCAGCTCCCCGCTGCTCCCCTCAGGAACCACCTAAGCACTCGCTCTGCACGGGGATATCTGACCGGGGCCTGAGCTTTTATATTTTTAATACTGAGCTCTATTTCCTTACAGCAACAAAACGCTAGAGCAAACTAGAAAGAGAAGAGTACTACTGTTCCTAAAAAGGCGAAAAGCTGCCTCACACGCCGGGGGGGGGCGACACGAGACCACCGCGCTCCGTCACATCCTCAGCGTGACCTCCCCGCGCCGCCTCAGTGCACCCGCCCGCTGCCCTCGCACAGCCCCGCCCGCTGCCCTCCCGCGCAAGCGCACCCGGACCCGCACGTGCCCCTGGATTCCAATTCCATTGGGCGAGACGAGGAAGGCGGGGCTGGCCGCTCTATAAAGGAGAGCGCGGCGGAGGCTCGGTCTTTGTTTCAGCGTGGCCGGTGAGGTGAGCGGGCTGGGCGGCGGTGGAGCGGGCGGGCGGTGAGGCCGGGCCGCGGTGATGTCTATTGACACGTGTTAGACTGCTGACATGCATGAAGCAAAACTACTGCTGAGCGTCCCGGCTGCGTCCACCCTACGGGGCGGCCGGAGTGTACCGCATCAATAACCTCTCCTTCTCTCGGTGTTTTGCAGGGCCCGTGCGGCGACCGGCGGCCGGGAGCGGCGGTAAATAAAGCTGTGTTAGCCAGAACGTGTCCGGCTGGTTCTTGCGCGCGTGCCCGCACTGCCTTTGACCCGGCGGTGCCCGTCTGGCGCCGCCGGCCAAGCAGCGGTGCTAGAGCGAAGCGCTTGTTCATAACTGGCGCTGCTCGGCCCGACCCGGGCGGCGCTTTTAAAAGCAAGTGACATTTGTTTGTGAGCGTGCGTCATCCTTGCGGGGACACGGCGGCGGGGGCGCGTGGGGTGCTCCAGATCCTGCTGCCTGCCCTTCTGCACGGGGAGCCCGATCCCGGGGGGAGGGCGGTGCCAGGGCCAAAGCAGAGCCGGTTCCATGCGACTCAAGCCAGCTGAGGCCTCGGCCGTAGTTTTCTTTAAGAAGTTTAGAGTTCAGGTGTAAAAACGACTTAAAGAAGTAGTTCCCAGAGTCCTGGGATTCCTGCCTAGCTTGGTGCAGGAGTAAAGCAGCTGGGTGAATGAGGTTGGAATATCCAGGGCTGGGGGTCACCTATGCAAAAGAACTTAAAATGAGACTTTGCCTTTACTAAGCTGCAGCTTTTTAAAGGTCCACTCTCTTCTCATACGTGTTAATACCAGGAAGTACAGCATTTTTTTTAAGTGCAAAAGATCTGTAACAACAGCGATGCCAGGAGTAAGGCACAGTCTAGGCAAACTGTAAGGGATAACTAACCTTAGAGAAGCTCTTAGAGGTAGCAGAAGTGGATGCATGTCTGTTCTGTAACTGCTGGTAATCCTTTCAGTTTTGCCAGTTATGCAAACATGTTTTTAAAGCATATTCCTCATATGAACACTAATTGCTGTGGTGAAGCTTAGTTTCATGACAATAAAACTAAATTTAGCTTTTCCTTTTAGAGCTTAGCACTGGTTAACCCTGAAACTGTCATGTGCCACAATGACCGAGCACATGTATATAAAAGTCTGCAAAGCACAGGGCACACTCAGGTTTAGGAAGCTGCCTTTCTAAAGAAGTTTTTAAAAACAACTTGCACTAGATAGTGGCTAAATGCTGTAGAATAAAATTTACTGATTTGTTTGACATGGGATAAATTTATTTAATAAAACAAAGCAAGCAGATTGTAGTTACCCACAGTTTATGAAGTGCAATATGACAATCTTGTGTAATAAGTCTAAATCTGTTTACAGATTAGTGCATCTAGTCCTTTGACTTTAGTTATTGCACATACAAATTAACTCATATAAAAGACCTGCGTACAAGACATGCAGACTTCATGAAAGGCAAATAATGCCTACAGAATCAGCAAACCTCAGAATATACACAGCCTGGAATGGTCAAGGAGGAGTTCAGGTAACAAATATAACTACTAATTTTTCAATTAAAGGTAACCAAAATAGGTGTTCAAATATAGAATTAATTTTAAATATATTAAATGCTAGTTCTCTTTTGTTTCAGGCAAGGTGCTGTTTAAAAAACCTTCAATATAATAGTTTCATTTAGAGATGGTAAATCATCAAGTTATACATGGAAATCTTGATTTACATCAAATGTGACAACACAACTTACAAAAAATTTCTTTAAAAATTACTTTTAAAAAAAAAGAAAATCATGTTATATAAAAGGAGAGCCAAAACTCACCTTCTTTGTAAACTAAAACATTTTCTGACATCCATGAACAGTTGGCAACACTGAGTATCAGAAAATTACTGTGTTAAGGAGTGGATATGTAGTGTTCAAACCGTGAATTTACTGCATACATTTAACCTTGATTCATTACACCTGACAGAAATAAAAGGCAATTCCCCCTTCCCCTTAAGTTTTGGCCACTAATTAGCAGAAAGAGTCTTTAGCCATGATCAGCTCAAACAACTGCAATGCTTGAATTCGTATGCCACTAAGTCCAAGAAACCAGTGCATGGGGTTCAAAATCTGTCAGCCACAGCTGCTTCCACAAGCACCAGCTGATGTCATGTCTGGGGCTGTAACTGAGGATTCAGGCCCATGCTTTGCGTATAAACACAGTGCAATGGAAAAGACTCACAGCAACAAACTCCTGTCAGAAAGAACTCTGTTCCATCACAGCAAGAGGCTCTACGCACAGTTAGGTCACTACTCCTGGAGATGTGCAGTGTTGACACTTGGTGTGTCTGCTCATGTCTTTATAAACATTCAGAATTAATCAGGAACCAAGGTGATTGTACCTCACTATAAGGCGGCTTGCTACGGTTTGGTGTCATGGCTTTACCAACTTTTTTTCCTTATTTACAAAAATCTGACAGTCCCACCTTCACTGATAGTTGTGTGTTTTATGGCTACTTGCTTCCCCAAAAACGCACAAGTTCTGTATGAAAAAAGTAATGCGTATATAGCACATTGAATCACAATATTACCTATACATCCAATTTACATTCTTTTATCCTGAAAGCATTTCATATTTTGATTGCTTGACACAAGCTATTGACTGCAGATGTGAAAGAACATAAAACAGTTCATTCTACACCTCCAACTGCCTGAGAAAGAAAAATATTCTTCCAGTTTTATAAATTCATTCCTTATTTAGGATTTTTTCCATTTGGCACACAGTTTCTTTGCTGCCAAACAACTTTTCTATGCTTTAACGCACATTAACATAGCATGAAAACAAGCTGAACAAAAAGTGCATCAACAAGCTCCTTGATCAATTACATTTGAGTTCCTCCTCCCTCTCCCCAAAGAACAGGTCACCTCAGCCTCCCAGTTAAAATTCTGATGGCAGCCAGTACAAAAATAAATCAACAGCTTAATGGAATGGAACTTCATGTAGCTGAAGTACACGAGAACAATAACCAGGCAAATGAGCACACAGGAACAGGGATAGGCAGTCCTTAGGAGGGGGGAGAGTGGCACAAGTTAAGGATGAGAACTACAGCACAGTTTATAAAACCATGAGAGTAACTTTTATAATACTGTAAACTGCGAGAGTCTTCACATGTCATGGTTGATCAGAGGCCTCCATGCTCAGATCTTGAGGAGGGCACGTGGAGGAGCGGGGATCCATGGCTGAGTGCATTAAAGGAATATAGACATCATCCATGTTTGGCATGACAAAGATTTTCTGGGAAAAAGATGCAATTAAATCAAGTTACCTCTCATATGTCACTTGAAGCCTTAGTTTTCCAATTTTAGTTTAAAAAATGCAACAAATTTACAGATAAAAGGTTCTCGAGCTCAGTGTTGTTTGAGTCAGTGCAGTGCCCATTAACTGAAGCCATTTTGTTACAGTTGTACATGAAACTCAGAAATATGAATATCTCTGCATATTTCATTCAATTAAAATGGCACTACAGGAAACACCACCAGCTTTTCCTGATTGCTTTCTCAACTCTTACCCATCCATATACTTTCAAACTGCACTCTTAGTAAAGTAACTGGTTTTGATTTCTGCTTGATTGTATAGGTTGGAGTCCAGAATCAAGCTGGTCACTATTCCTTTCCTACATGCATTTGGAGGAGGCTTTTTCCTTTTTGCACTATGGTCAATGTGATTTTTTAAAAAATTACTTTAAAGGAAGTAGTAAGAGGAAGTAGTGCCTTATCTTCTTAATTTTAGGCAACAGTTTGGCCCTCTATCATCTAAGAACATGTAGAATCATGTTCTTATTTGAGTACTACAAATTTTACCATGGTACCTATTTCAAAGAAATGTAATTTTCATCTCTAAAACAGATTTCCACCCAGGGCTACACAGAATCTTGAGACCATCCCAGTAGTCAGTTTCAACTGAGTTCTCAACATCCATCCCCCACTGACCGGGAGCAGTGGAGGACATAACTAGTTATAAATTAAATACGGGACGTGAAAATTAAACACCCCACCCCTTTTACTGCGGTTAATTAATATCATCAATGAAAGGAAAATGTAAAGGAAACACACCTGGAACTCCTGTTCCAGTTTCCTTGCTATCCAGTCTGTTACATGAACCAGAGTCACTTCTCTCTCACCAAGTTTCGGCCGCGCTTTTAACTCCAAGTAGGGAGGCCTTCGGAAGCCGTACCTTGGGAGAGAACACAGATCACGATTTATTACAGACACCCCAACAAAACAAGTACTTAAACCTGTAAGAATTTCCTCTAAATAACAGTTCTGACCTCAGTTACAACTAATTTGTACTGCACCTTGCCCAGAACCCGCTTGAGCCAGGCTTTACCTTTTTTCTTAGGTGCAACCCCTCAGGTAGCACACCTGAAACATTGCCCAACTCTGCTCTGAGCTCCTCTTACCATATTCTGTCAGTGGGTGGAGGTGGAATGTTAATCACTAGTGTTCCTCTGCACTCCTGTACTTCAACTGTTAGCAGCAATGGAGTATTGGAGACCTCTTCAATTTTCTTCTTAATAAACTCAGTCTCTGTTGCTTTCTGGAAATATTTTGACTTCGTAATTTTATCCACAATTCTCATGATTTTACTTGTCCGATGTCCTCCAACATACCTTTAGATAGGGAATAGAAAAAGGACATCAAGGTAGTTTTCTTAAACGTACTTGCTAAGACAGACATGGATTTTCTATTAAATCATTAAAGTTTCTGATAAAAAAATTCTAAACAGATATGTGGCCAAGCAGTATGTCCCAGAGCCTGCACTCAGCAGCTGTATTCTGTCAGCTACAAGGGTCTGGCAGAAACTCTGTTCAGTCTGAACACTCCTTCCCAGATGGCACTGGAAACACAACATTTTTTAAAACTGCAAGTACACTTACATCATTTATGCCAGCAAGCTGGCATGAGAAGTGACAACTTGTCTACTACCATTCCAAAAAAACTGTTGAGACACTGATGCACCAAGACGTGCACAAACCATCAGCACAGAAGCCCCAACCATTGTGTCCAATTATTTAAATGTGTGTGCTGAACAAAAAGGTTTTAATTTTAACCTTAAAAACTGTAGCATTTACGAGTATAAGAATGTTGAAAAAGAAGAGGAAAACAGTTTTGGCAGTGGGTGGAATGCCATTCCAAAAATGGTTAACTATGTCTGCAAAAAGTGGGCTTTTCCTGGCAATTGTGTCAGACAGCACTCCTGGCTTTTTAAACAGATGCTTTAAGGTCTGAATATGTCTTCTCTCATCCCTATCTCATGTTGGAAATATACACTACAAAAATAGCACATTTGGTATTTTCCACACACTATATCATGTCTAATTGTGGCTCTTGTGTAACGTAGCAGAGATAACCTTCCTAAGGAAATGACATTTTCCTATCCAGGGAAAAAATAGTATCATTGTTACACAGACTGTTACAGAGTTTTGTCCTTAGCATGACACACGACAAAAAACTGTTCAGCTGATATAAAAAGGGTAAATAAATTTCAACTTTTGGATTTTATACTAGCTGTATCTTTACCCACAGAAAGAAGTTAGTCTCTCATCAGATTTTCTAGTGGTAGTAATGCAGATTTTTAATAGGTGTAAGAAAATGTTTTCAGTATTTTACATTAAGATTCTTCATTCTCCCTCTTTGTCCTCTTGATAAAGAGTTCTTTATATGATCTATGAATTTCAAGAAGATACGAAATGCATCAATTGCAGCAATTCAAACAATTCTTCACACAATTTTCAAAAGTGTTTAGGAGTAAAATGCTAAAATTCCCTGGAACATTTTGAATAAGTCATGAGTCTTCTGGTCCATTCACTGTAAAAATCACTTAGATATTTTCAGACATAGAAAACATTGTAATTGTCTCAGATATTCTGGGCTGACTACAGCTTTCTCATTGCATGGCATAATTGCAATCAGATGCAGAAAGCAAAAAATCAGAACAGCAGCCAAAACAAGGAATGATGTGGCATCAATGATGTTGGCAAATTTTCTTTGAAATCCATGCACAGCATCAGAGGGCAGTATTGCACAGCGCAGACACAGGAAGTCCTCAAGGAAAAAAAAAACTAGCACAAAACTGAGCAAGAAAAATAGGCTTGAGTAACAGTTGTTTTCTTAAAGAAAAGAAAATGGAACACTGGAAATAAGGGATCGGCAGGATCAGCGTGGGGATAATACTGCATAGAGAGGGTTTCAAGTTTTCACACAAAATCCTGTTCTTGGCTCTGCTACCAGGCAGGACACGCTGGGGAAGGTCCCCAGAGCTTCTCTGGCCCCCCAGCAATCCAGTAGTGAAGGGACTGGGAGGTCCCAGTGGAGCTTGGAGCAGTCCCTGCAGGGCTGGGGTGAACAGGGCTCCACTGCTGCCCTCGGCCCTGGAAATGGGCAACTGGGGTTGCTTGGATATACCCACACTCTGCCATCCTGGGGGGCAAAGAGCATCACAGGACTGGCACCAGGCATCAGGTGTGGGGGGAGGGAAGGATTAAGAAACATCTCACCCTTCTCCTCCTGGGGTCACCTGCTTCTCTCCTGCCAGCTCAGGAGCATCATCTTCCTCTGAAGACCCAGCGCTGGAGGATTCCTCATCGCTGTCTGCAAGACAATACGCCCTTGGCCTGAAACTGAAACAATGCAATTTCCAGGTCAAATGTAATATCCTTAAATAGCTATTCATCCTGTACAGCTTTGACTAACATTACAGGTCTCTGAACTGTCCCCTCCCCTCTTTTATAAATGCTATCTAAAAGAACAAAACCAAATCCACTCTGAAGTCAGTGTGGCAGAACCAGCTTTCAAAACAGAAAATCTGTTTCCCCAGTGGAAGGTAATCCTTCATGAAGGAGGCTGGCATGGGGGTAGCTATTCTACATATTCAAATCAAATGTGGAGATTATTCAAAATACATTTGGAAGCATCTCTGTTGCTGCTCGTGGTTTTCCATGATTTGAGCAGAATGAGTGTTGGACAAATCATTTTGTTTGAATGTCGTGGGGAAAGAAGTAAAGTACTAAGTGTTGCCCTTTGGGTACAAAATACCACACAGTAGTAACTAATTTCCAGACTTAAACTGTGTAAGAATTTATGTACACAATCACAAGAAAAATTTCAAATCTTTTAAACGGATTTAAATGAGAGAAGGATATAGTGGATACACTTCAGTATTAACAGATCTGTACTGAATGCAAGAGCTTGAAACAGTTACACAACACAGGCTTCAAAAGCGTATGGCTTTCGCCCTAGGGACTATACCCAGGACTATAATACTCTACAGCATATTCAGAATTCAGTTTATAGCTGTGTCTTCTTTTTGTGTGCATGTATGTTCTTGGAAATATATTTGAAGCATTAATAACCTCACATAGGGCATGGACTGAGGCCACTGCCTGTTATTTTGTACACAGAACAAACTGGTGGTTGCTGCATGAAGTCCTGACGTAAAGGGACAGTTCAGGCGCAACTCCTTCCCAACTGGAGCAGTAATCCCAGGACCTGTCTACACTGAAGAATTTCCTACCCAGGCTACAGGATCAGAATCGCAAACCTCTTCCTATCCAGAGCAGCATTTTGTACCTGCAGAGGAGTGAAGGAGCAAATCAAACTGAGCCACCTCCCCGAGGATGTGGGGGTGGTGGGTAGTACCTGTCACTGGCCCAAATACCAACACTGGAGCTGTTTCTCGCAGAAAGTCACGGTTTTACGTCAGATTCAAACTACACATTTTCTACCAGGGTGTGACCTCACTTCTCTTTCCTGTGCATGTTGTAGCACCCAGCTCAAAGAATGCCCAGGGCATTCTCAGGGCTTTCAAAGGTGTCACCTTCTTACAAGAAGGTGTTTTATTTCCTACTTAAAGGGGTCCTCTAAAGTGCCTCACAAGCACCAAGTGGCTCAGACCACAGGATTTCCTCACATTAAACAAAGCAACAATAAATAAGCTTGAGTGAGATTTCAGGGGAGCTCTGTATACAATGGACCATTTATATGACACAAACATTGGCAGAAAAAAAAAATCACTTTGGAGCTACTGTATTGTTCCTGTAAGGATTGCACAATATTTTATGAATTGCCATTTGTCAGTTTGTTTTTATGTGGTTGAACACAGCCAAAAGGACTGATGGGATAAGAAGCTACAGTAACTTTGGGTTAACTTGCCTACTTTTGCCTCATGTCCTGTTTAGCAGAATCTGTAATGTATTAATTTTATAAAATTGGCAATTAAACAGCTTCCCACCCTTTCCGAGAGCAGCATTTTCCTGAGAGGGCATGCAAGACAGCATTACCAGACTGTGTCTCAGCACACTTCACTTCTATTTCAAACAGCAAGTGCAACAGCGACCCTTTTGTCTCGCGTTACACTGACAACAGCCACAGACAGTTAAACCCCAGAGCTGTTCCCCCCCACCCCATGAGTAGGTGCCTTTCTCACCCAACTCTGTGGTTACTGCATCTCAAGAGATGGTTTGTTCTGAGCTCTTAAGGGCCAGAAATGAGCTCAGCAACCAACACGCATCACTTACTGACAATGTGACCATGGATGCAAACACAGGCAGAGTAATTTGATTTGTCACAGCAATTGTCAACTGATAATTAAACAAGCCAGAAGAATTAAAATTAACTAACACATTGGAATGCACAGAATCAAACTGTTCTATACTTTTCAGTTCTCAATTTATTTAATATCCATTTTGTTTAAGGAAAAAACCAAACAAACAAGCAACCAAAAAACCCTCATCCAAACTAGAATACATTAGACTGCTCTTTATGTAAAGCTGGTACCTGGCCCTGAGCTTTCAAACATCCCAGCCTTGTGCAGGGAGCAATGCAGTTAATGCTGATACCTTCAAGGAATCGGTTGCTTGGCTACAGGCACTTAAATCTGCCTTGCTGGGGGCCTATTGCTCAGCCAGCAGCAACCTGATTTTTAAATATGAAATCAGTGTGTTCACTAATTACTTCTGAGGCTGTTCCTGCACTGAACAGATAGGAAAATACACAAAGAAAATCCTAAAGGGGTGGGGAAGAAAAGCAAGAATTTGATTTGTATAGACATTTCGTCCTCTATCCCCCATATTTTGGGCAGGCAGGATTAAAGAGAATTTGAAAAAATCACACCTACCAGTTTTACTGATGTAAATTCAGAAATATTTGTTTCCAGCAGTGACAACAAGAACCTAGGTCGATTTTAAATCCTCTGAATTTCTACCAGGGTACAAGATCATTCAGCCATTAGTTTTTTTCAAATTTATTTTCTTGTCATGACTGCACTGAAATATAGTGCTGCTGTAAGTATTACTTCAAGGTATCTCAGAATAAATGGTCAGAGCTACGACATGAGTATACAAAACATAGTATCTTAATTGTGAAAGACCATACCATTTTGTTCATAGCTAAACAAATGGCCAGATTTAGAGACTATTTTCTTGATTTGTAGGCAGTGGTTGTACATTAAATCAGAGACCACCTCCTGTTCAGGGACTGCAGATTTCTTAAGTACAAAGAGAATACGGCACCAAAAAAATGGACCCTCCACAGCTGAGAGTGGATCCATCCAGGGATGGATATGTGACAGGTGCCACTCACTAGATTAATACAAATGGACCGATGGATGACATTGAAACATCACAAAAATTGAGAGGGAAAGCACAAATACAAGGGAGGTAAGTCACTGTATGGTGTTTTCTAATTAGTTCATCTACATAAGGCATTTCATGTAGGCATAGCAGGCAAACAGAAGATGGCTGTGAGGCAAAATAGAGACTAAAGCAGGGATGTGATTACTCCCATGATGCAATAAAGCTATTGAAAAAGTCTTTACATAACAATTAGAGTCTATTTACCTTCCACATTGTATACTACTCCACAGTTTCCAGCCGTAGCTGTACCATGCTGAAGTAGCCTGTTACACATGTCTATTTCTGCATATGTGTATCTCCAGTATTTTGAGTTTTATCTGACTAAACCCCAAATCATGCATAAGACAAAACTAAATTTTAGTCACAGGACATTTTAAAATCCCACTGAAATATATATAAAAGATAATTGTACCACAGAAGCCATTTATTAAGATGATTATCAACAGCGCAACCAAACAATAAAGTCATACAGAAAAGCCACATTCCACACCCACTTGTATGAAACATCCCCAAAACTCCCTTCAATCTGCTGCAGAGCCAGAGCTGCAAATGCACAAGGAAAATCCCAGCTTTTCACAATGAAAGCACCATTGCCATCCCTTACCCTTCCTTGCCGATCTCGCCAACCTTAAGCGCTTCACCAAGCGGCTCTTTACCAAGTTTGGTCAAGTTCATCTTGGTCTCCAGGGTCATTAGAAAAGATCCATTGTAGGACATTTCCAAATCAATCCATAGTCCTAAAATAAACAACAGAAAAGATGTCACTTTAAGAACAATCACAAAGCAAGCTTTCTGATCACATTAAGCTCATGGAACAAAGCCAGATACAAATCCAAGTCACACTGAAAGAGAGTGGTGAGTACAGATAATGGTCTAAAAAAAATTACTGTGATTTACACACACCTAAACTGTTTAAGAGATCTGAAATGAGATAAAGGAAATAGAATACCATCAGGGATTCACTTCAAAACTATTTACAGCATTGCTCCAAGCCAAGCAGTAATCAGGACACTCCTCTACATCACTGACGCTGTCTAAGTGACAACTTAAAATCCCAGAGCAATACTGCTTCTCTCACACCACAACCTGCTGCCTCTTGTTTTGCCAGTGGTGTATTGAAGAACTGTGACAAGGTTCCCTCAGTGAGCTACAGGCATGCTTTTACGATTCACAGTAAACACGGTCATTACTTAGACAATTCTAGACATGTTAAGGATTAAGTTAACATTTAGTTAAATCCTACTGTCTGTGTAAGCTATTTGCTTTTTGCAGTCTCCAAAAGAATTGCCTTAGGAATACCTTAAGACTAGCTTGGGCCTTTTAAGTGACACCCTGCACCAAAGCTGGAGGTGTTTGTGATCCAGAGATTAGAAAACAGATGCCACTAAACACAGATCCATCTTCCTTTTCCAGATACTGCAGCTGCACAAAACATCCCCTCACCAGTACCTGGCACATCAACCACTGACCCATTCCACTTTTATTTACTTATTTGAAAGCAATTAATGGTGAATAAAACTGAAACCAGGACAAATGGTAACTACTCTTTGTGTTTTATTGATCTGGAAAAGTCACACTTTATCAGTTAAAGAACTACTGTTTTCTTTTCTGCAAAAACATACCCACATCATAATCCCACCCATTTGTGATAACAGAAATACAGGTAGCTCCCAAAGACCTGCTCACTGACACCCTGTGAGGTTACACACTGGAAGCAGGATGAAGGCAAGCTGGTGCTTTACTAACCCAAGTAACTCTTTTCCCATCACAGTTTTTCTAACACTGTTCTAAAAACCAAACACAAAAACTCAAACACATGCTTATAAAGGTTTTTCCTCTTTAGAGTAGGAAAGTATCAGTAAGATCATGAAAACCAAGAAAACAGCTTAACAGACTTTTTGGATAATCAGTGAGTCAGCAGCATTCAATCATCAATATTATTTTAACAGTAGATCAAATTAAGCAAAGAATGCCATTACTGAGAGGGAAAATTCCTTCTGACCAGAAAATGTTTGTATGCTTTTTCCAGAGGGGAAAAGGGATGGAGAGGGAGTGAAGAACTGGGCAGATGGTACAATTTACTCCGTTTTCCCTAGCCTTGATAGAATTACAGTAACAGCTACAGCATATGCTGTCACCCAAGCAGGACTGTATTACCAGAAACAAGATTTTTTCCCAACATTGTCTGTTAACAAATTTAGTTATTTAGACAAGGCATATAATAAAAAAAGTATTTTCCTTGTAATCAAGCACTGGTAAAAAAAAGTATGGATGAAACAAAGCACATCACAATTAGTAACTGCACTTTAAAGCCTCAAAAAGACTACCTCAAATGACTGCCTCAAACACTGATTTTTAAAAAACCCCAAAACTTAGAAGTGTTCATTCGGGATACTACCCTGAAACTGTAGGGGTTTTTTTTCCCCATATTCCCCAAAAACCAAGTAGTTTATCCATACGTCAACTTACCAAGAAATACATCTATTATTATGAAAACAAGCATTTCCAATTATCATCCCCTTGTTTACGTCCTTTTAAGTATAATAAGAGAACAAGTTATTCCAGTAATTATTCACTGCAAGCTCTTAAAAACTCCAAGAGTTCACATCATTCAACAGTATGGAAGAAGTTAAAACGATTAGAAATCCTACCATAAATGTTTGCTTGTCACAGTTTAACTAAACAAGAAACTGAAGGAACTAATAGATCTCATTGCTGTTTCAGCAATTAATTGAAGCCAAGTGTTCAGTCTCCGAAATCCCATCTCATGACTTAGAACTACAATCTTTGGTTACAACTGAAATTAGGAGAACAGAGATAGGACTTCAAAAAATGTTTAAATCAAGGCAAAGGAAAACACACTGAAAAGAACTCTGAAAGGAAAGCCTGATTAAAAAGAAACCATGAAATCACTTAACAAGCCTCACGCATGTAAAGATTTTTCTAAGTTCTCCTTTGTTCTGTAACTCAAAATAAAACTTCTACCAATGGTGCAGCCACTTTACCAAGAACACTGGAGGATTTCCTAAGTACTGCGGAGAACCTGCTGTCCCACACAGGAAGCCTAAGCCAAGAAGCAGCAATATGCTTTAGTTCCCCAAATACTGACTGCACTCCAGCTATTCCACCTATTCAATTCTTGTTTCTCTTAAAAAGACAGATTTTGTTCCTCATGACAACAAAACAGTTTGCTCTTTTCAAATACACTTTGTTTATAAAGCTCAGTGGAAAATATTCTTTGGAAAAGTTGAGAGCAAAGTACCCAGTGTTTTATAGATGGAACTCTTCAGGGAAAAGCCTTAAGTCTCAAGTAGATAAGGGCAAACAATAGCATTTAGATACAACAGGCAGCATTAACTCATGTACATCCAAGAGGATTTTAATAATTCCCCAAAGTCTGTTTTGTTCAGTTTTATGAGGGAAAGGTTAGCACTTACTATCCTCATGCTTTTAGTTAAGGATTTGAGTGGCACGGAGTTTTTAGTATTAAAGTTTGCATCTCTGTTGCACGCAAATTTTAGTTTAGTTCAGTAATTAGTTCCTATGGAAAGACATGATCACAATTCCATATATACAGAATTGCATTTACACCAAGCCTGAGATAAAGACCCCTGAGTATCTCAGAAAAAGCTCTTATTAAATGTACCTAAAACATCCACAAGATAAACAGATTAAAATTCTGTTCTCCACAGATACAAAGGCAAAACCAGAAGGTTTTTTGTATTTTACCTCTGTGATCAATAGAAGGTTTGAAGGCTTGAAGGATCTTGGGCACTGCTATCCCCATATCAAGCTCAGTCAGAGTCAGCTCATTCATGAAGTAGGGCAGCTAAAAGGACAGAAAATAAAAAGTCAAATACATGTCATGGAACTAAATATTAGTTTCCCAAGAGAAGAAAGGTCATTAAACTTAAGGTCATTAAGACTGAGCTGAAGTGCCACCAGTTAAAGAACACAAACACCATTACACAAATTTCTTACTATTCTAGAATTTCACAGTTGCCAGTTGAAAAACTTTTTAGGGAGAGACTGGGCATCCGTGTTGAAGTTAAGATGCTGACCTTAAACGTCCAGCATGCTTTTTAGTCAAAGTATGTAAAAAGCTCAAGAATGAAGTGTAAATCCTATTTCACTGTGAAAAAAAATCAAAGACTTCTTTGAATTTTTAACTTCAGTCACATATTGTATCATTGGTTTTATCAACATCTCAGCTTCTTTTATCTTTGGCAAATTCTTTCATAGAACATTACCTTTTAAATCTGTCACAGTTCTAGTAAAATAGAGGCACAGACAGAATCACGATGATTTGGGTATCTATTCACCTAAATATTTCTAATTGATAGAAAATATATCTCCTCCTGTGAACAGACACTGCTTTAATGCACCAAAAATACATCCAGTCCCCATTCCCAGTCTTTCCACTTAAAATATTTCCAATGAGATGTCTGCGTACCCTGCTGTCACAACTGTGGAAGCAGACAGGGCAGAATTAGGCTACTGGTTATTTCCCAAAGCAAAGGCAGCACTATCTCACAGCTGATGCTGGCAGCTAAATTTCTGAGCTTTTGTCAGCAAGACAACAGCTTCCTTTGCCTTTAGGTTTGTCAGCAAGACAACAACTTCCTTTGCCTTTAGGAACAGGTGAACTCCTCCCCAAACACCAGGAGCTGAAGGCCTGTGATGAACTGCTGCTGTTCAGAAGGGTTAAAAAAGGCAACGGGAAGACGGAGAAGTCACTCAAAAGCATCATTCCTCCCTTCACCCTTGAGGTGGTGCAGCTGACAGAAGCTGTGTCCTGTCACCCTACAGAGCTTTTTCCGTAACTATTGCTCCCACTCCTCTTGCAAGTAGTTTATGTCTGAAGTTAACAGGAACACATCACAGTTGTGGTTCCCTGACGTCCTCCACCTTAAAAGCAACCCACTATTTCCCAAAGCAGGTTTCCTCATTTATATGCAGTTCTATTTGTCCCTAATGTAAATACAGTAATACTTTAATTTTTACATAAAAGTTTGACAGATACAAATAGCTAATCCAGCTGTAGTTCATTTTAAACAGAAGCAGCAAAGTTAACATGCTGAGATCCATCAGAAACTGAACTGGAATTCTGTAGCACATTTATTGTCTTTTACATGTAAGTGTGAAATAAGTCTTCCTTGTACCATTTTAAAACTCAAAGACCATGTGTTTCATTTCCTTCACAAGGAGTGTATAATGCAAGTCCCCAGATCAGGTACCTTTATTTTGCTAAGTTTCATTTGGATCTTTTTTGACACTAGATCAGACCAATACTTCTCTCCTAAAAAATCCCAAAATATTCTTCCAAGCAGAGCATTCACCCAGGCCTCCTGTTCTTCTTCTTCAGCTTCCATGTTGGCATCTGTCAACTGAAAACATAAAGCAGGTTATTCAGCCCTATAAATTTTATATAATAAGGACAGAAAAGGTCTGATTTACATGGGAAGTTCAGTGTTAAGAGCCCGGGTCAGCTCAGAACACCAAATGCTCGGCACAGGGAGCAGCTTTACAAAGGCATCAGCTGGGCTGCCATGAGCCTGTCATCATCCTAACATGCAGCAGAGGGAATGAGACCACACAGATATAGATTGACCTCTGGCAGTGAAATGAGAAAGTTGTATGTAATTTAACCTCCAGCAGAAAAAGCAGATAAACCCAGAGTGGGCAGACTTATAAATGAGTTTGCAGTAAGAGATACTCTCTCTTCCCAGTCAGATCTGGAAGAACAGGTATACTACTCCTTGTTTTATCAAAAAATTGGAAAGCAAGACTCGATCTTACATCCTTAAATCGAGTTCAGAAACACCACAAATAGATGATAAACACAGTACATGGAAACACACTCCTCCTTCCAATGTTTGTCTATAGGATTCAGGAAACTATACTGTTCCCTCTGCTGCATTAAAGGTTTTGTTTACAGTCCAAGAGAATTCTGTCTTGGTTTCATTGAGAACCATCTCAAAACACCTGGAAATATTATACATTCCGATGCTGCATCACTGACTACACACATAAAAGCCAAGGTAGTTGCAATAATCTTGGGTGTGTACACACACTACCACAAAAAACCAGGACGTTTTCGTGAAGGAAACACAACCTATTAAGTGCCTGCAATGACAGAAGGATTTACCACTCATCATTACACCAAGCAGAACTCCTGAAGCCAGCAGAAAGGCAGCACTAAGACAAGCAGGTAGATGCTACAGTTCTGAACATCCTCTCTTGGCAGCAACTGCTTACAAGGGCTGCAGCCTGGCTCTGCCAGGATGGCTGGGTGAGGAGCCTCTGCTGTGACGCAGGTTCCCTGCCAGCACTGCTCATCTATTTATAGAATGACTTCTGACACATGCCAGATTCAGCAGCAAATTTATCACAGCTTCAGGAGTTGTTGGGGGCTAGAATATGTCTTCCTGGGGGAACACAATATGTGTTTATTCATACGCTACACCACAGCCTCCTACTCCCTTTTCTGGGCAACGTATGAAATTCTGGAAACGAAGATGCAAGATATGAATTACGGCTTTTAAATGAACAGTGGTCATGCTTAACATTAAAGCTCTGTTTATTAAGAGTGCAGTACTTAGTATTAAGGTTCTGTTTACTGCGAGTGACTCAAATGCAGCGCAGGAGGTCAAAGGATTAGTAAGAGCTACAGATATTGTTCACTGTTCCTTTGGAGCACAAGTATTACCTTTTTCACAGCTGTAGGGCTGCTGTCTGCACTGAGGACTGGACTACCTGAAGGGCTTTTCTTTTCTTGTGGAACACACTTTGCCATATAAATATTGTAGTCCAGAAGCATTTTCTGCCTCATGTTGCCAGCCAGGTCCTTGTGCTTTGGCTGGGATGTGATTTCTTCAGCACTTCCCTTGCTGCTGCTCCGGCTGTGCATGAGAACTCCAGACTGACTATCACTTCTACTGTGTGCTGGCAGCATCCCTAAATTCAAAGGAATAGTACCTGTTCAACAGAAAATAAATCTGACAGCCAAATACCACAGTGTATCACCAAACTTTAAAGGAACAAATTTATTTCACAGCTATTTCTCCTGAAAAAAGACCAGCGTGGTGCCTTCTTATTTTAAAGGCTAAAAGTAAATTCCACGGCTGCATGTTTAGGTGATCCTAAACCCAAATTAGCTAATATTTGCTATGATTCAGCACTCAGCAGCATGTGGGACTGGAGGAGTCAGCTGATCAATAGCATATATAAATATGGACACTCACATACGTATAACACATGGCAGAATTCCCAACAGCCCTACTGAGAAATGCCTAAAATAAAAGTCAGGTGACTGAAATGCACGTATGACTAAAGGGTTTTTTTTCCTAATCTAATTATAGGCTGTTACAATTAAAAGGACTGTCAAAAGCATGTAACTATTAGAATTTTAATTAGCTATTAATTTCGTATTTGCATTTCAAGAAGTTATGTGCCAGAAACAACGTTAACTAATTTTTAAAAAGCTTCTCCGAGAATAAAGACAGAAAAGCATGAGTCATTCAGGTTTAAAATTGTATCAGAGGATGGGTTTAAATTAATATTCCAAACAACTGATCAATACTACAGACTAATATGTTTGTTGGTTCAGACAGATATATATTTTCATATATATATTAGTGCAGGACCTTTTATTTAAACAGATAAATGTGTTTTCTTGTGACACTAACCCATGAGAAAGCTCTATCCTTTACAGGAGACTAGACTGGAAGGAGGGATGGAAGACAAAAAATGGGTAATAAGAGAACTGCGTCTAATACTGCAAATGTTGACATCAGTTCCAACATACAGGAAAAAAAGAGACTGAACAATTCATCCTTACAAATATGACAGGAGTTATTACAGTCATTGAAAAATAGTGTATTCATATAAAATAGTCTAAAAATAGTAATAATAGTTGAAAGCATAGAGGCAAGAGGAGAAAAGGTGGAGGGAAGGTGGCAATGAGAGGCCAAGATAAGAAGAGTATCTTTGGTATTATTTTTTGCTTGTAAAGATCACTGTGGCACTACCAAAACATAAGTTTGGTTTGTTTCTTTTAACAGACTTCTACAAAAATACAAAATCTGAGTACCTGGCTTACTCCCACACAAAGTGGGCGCCTTCTTTGCTTCAGACTTGAGCTTTGATGCGAGAAGGAACCTTCTGAACCACTCCTCCTTCTCCCTACCCGTCCTTCCGAAGAGATAAAGCACTTGATCCTTTTGGCAAGTGTACTTCGCGCCATCCTGAGGTTTCTTGGATTCCTCATTGTTCAAGTCCACTTTTTCAGCAGGTAACTTCTCCTCTGCAGTCTCCTTCTCAGTCTGGGCCTTAGCCATGAAGTCATCCTGTTTGGCGAGTTCAATGCAAATAGGGTATTTCTTATTCCAAATTCGTTTCCGTGCCAGGCTCTTGGGAACCAGGGAAATCTGAAGGATGAATGGAAGGGTTAAATGAATTTCTTTTTCACTTGTATACTCTTAAGTTTCTATAGTCAAGTAAAGAACACAGGAGTGCAAGAGATAAAGATCCCACACTGGATCTGCCAGTTTAACTGACTCACAATTGCTGGTGGACGTCCAACCCACTGCTATCACTAAGTCTTTGGTGAGCCAAGCCTTGCAATTAAAACAAAGGCCATTTAAGCAGATTATACCATGTGGATAAGAAACTCTGTTTTCATTTACATGATCTTATTCTCACGGATTTGCAGAAAAGATAGAAAACCCAAGAACTTTATTTCTGGGACCATGGGGAAATAAATAGATAACAAGATAAAATAATCAGAGTCCAAACTGAGTTTTGAACACACCTTTTCATGCCCACCTCATGAAATTGAGCGTTTGAAGTTGGTGACACCCACATCAAATATGTAAGAGTCAAGCCGTAAGACTGATTTGCAGATAATTATATTCTAAACTCAGTGTATTTATACAGAATTAAGACAATGCAAGTGATGAGAAGAGTGGTTAAAAAAAAAAGAGTTAAAAATTCTTATGCGGGGTCTAAACTCAGCAGTGTTATCCAAAAACTGTGGGCAAATACCTCGAAGAACAGGCATCATTTGTTTATTACAGTTAGGCCACTTGGCATTTCTGTAATCAATTGGGGCTGGGTGGGGGGAAGTAGTGGAAATTTTTCTAAGATACCATGGGGAATCACCATCAGTCAAGTGCTCCCCCAGTATGTGACAGCTTTGCTTGTCTTCATGATGGGAAAACAAATCTGCAAAAGGCAGGATAAGTTTCTGCTTTATCTTTTCCACTGTCTTCCTTCAATGGAAGGCAGAGTTGACAGCACGCTTCTTTCCCATACAGACTCAGAGAAAAGGAGGGAGGTTTTCCTCACTGCTGCCTTGGTCCCTCTCTCCCTCTCGCTTTCAGTCAAGTGAAGCGTGGTTTCCTCCTACATCTGTACTGCCAAGGCCCTCGACTGATGCAGCACATTAAAAAAAATCCATTCTCTTAATAATTAGGTATTGATGTCTCTTAATACAATGCCAGTGGAATCAACTTCACGTGGCAACTCTTCACATACTTGAGGGAGGCAAACAACATGTAGGAAAGCTGTCCCAGCATTATTGTTGATGCACTCTTCCAACTGCAAAAATCCCCATCTCCTTTCCCTAGACTGGGGGTACCTAGAGCATGTCATGTTCCAGACACTTCTCACTCTCATCTTTCACATTCACATAAAATGTATATTCCCCCTCTGAGTGAAATGCAAATGTTGTCTCAGCTGCGTTGGGGTAGAGACAACCACCAAAGATGATGCATTTTGGTGTAACCTTCAGAACAGCCGTGCAGTCATCTCAGGCATTAGGAACGAGTCTCCGAACTCCCATGAGTCAACTTCTGCTCTCAACTGCCAAAGGAAAATCATGCCTTTCCCTTATTGTGTAAATACATACTTTCTTCCAAATCCTGCTCAATCTTCCTCCCTAGCACAATCTTTTGCAAGTTAGTCATGACAACAATTTTGTTTAAATAATGACAGAATGTGAAAACAGAGGAATGAAAAAAAAATTCAGAGTTGAAAAGAATTTGCAAAGTATTCTTTGTTAAAATCATATGTAAGTAAGACACTCACCTTGCTATCTGTTAGTTCATAAATTTTTTGACTGACATAGGTGACTTCAGGCTTTGGCTCATTGTACACAGCTCTTCTAGAAATATTTTTATTGGGTTTTGAAAGTCGTAGGGTGCTTCCTTCGAGTCGCACATAGATGGAGTGAGTCAACGTAGCATGGTATGTTTCTGGATCATAATTATAAATTTCATTCATCCATCCCTAGAGGAGAAGACACTTGTTAACAGGCTTTTAAGCTGCTGGGAAACCAAGTACAGCATGTACCTAAAAACTTTAAATTATTACCCAAGCTTTTTCCAAAGTTCTTTCACTTACTGCACAAACAGAACGAGGCAATAAATGCCCTAAATGAGGCAGCAGGAAAGTAAGAGCATGAGATGAGGATGGGATCTCAAGCACACGGTGTGTTTTTTCTGACTCACGTCACTTTGTATATGTAGCACAGGGTGCTTTCACCTCATCCCCAGGAGCCACGGTGGGATCTGCAGATGCAGGATGCCGGGAAGAGCCACAGGGCAGGAGGGCTGAGCAGCACAGCAGCTCCTCTGCTCCCAGTAAGCTCAGACACTTTAATCACCCAGAGCCCAGGCAGAGCAAACAGCCTGTCTGCTCACAGACAGCGCTGACATTGTAATCACCACAATTAAGGACTCAGTGGAAGACCACAATGGAGTTTGCTTTCATGCACCATCACCATTTGAGATCATTTAACATGCTGTGTAGCTGCCCAGCTACAACACAGGAGTCATACACGTGGATTAATTCAATTAATTTCTGTGCTGTGAAAGAAACAGAAAACAAACCAGCCAGTCCTGCTGCAACATGCCTCTAAGTGCTGACTCTGACCATGGGGGTGATGTTACTCCTCCAACATCTGATTACAGAAATAGAGATGACAAATGGGGCAGAAGGCAGGCAGAATACTCATTCAAGGAGAAGTTTTCCTTCTCTTAACCTGCCATACAACATTCTTTGATCATTGTTTTTAGCTGCACATCAGAACCTTAAATTCAGCATACTCAATATTCATCAATGTCAACAGAAAGTGAAGGGGAGCAGAAAGTAAAATGGCACTTTTACAAACACCTGGGTGATTACAGTGGAGGGAAGTGGGGAGGGCTGAATGAGCACCCTAGTATTTCTCAAAACAAAAAGTTTTAAGTACCTTACGCAAAACATGCCAAAAATTACTGCAAGATTTCAACTTATTAAAGAAGTTTCCACCCACACACAGAGATGTAAAATTTACTTTTATGCTCATTTTCTTCAGTGCCACAATTTCCCACAGTAGACAGCATACACTTTCTTAGGTGCCATAGTAACAGTGATATCTGTTTTGCTTACTCCAACATCCAGCTCCATTTTCACTACAAACCCTGAAAAACTTAGATAAATTAGCATTTCTTTTATGTTCAGGAAAGATTAAGTCATTCATCTTTGCTCAGCTCCAAAGCAGATTACGTATTTTATTAATAGAAATGCCTATACCAGGACATACTCTTTGAAGAAGCTTTATGGTTGGTTTTTTTCTTACAGTGGGTTATACACGACTCCCATACAGAAAATACAATGCACGAGGAAGAGTTTTCTATAAGCCGTCAAACTCTGCATAGCAGGGCTGATGTAGGTTTGAGCACATACTATCTCCTTCCTAGAAACTATTTAGCCAAGACATCTTTGAGCAGACAGCAATTAATTTTCAGCCAGAAACTCCAGCTGGACTTACTGAAGCACAAGAACATCACATGAGTTGCCCAAAGCCACTGTGTGCGGGAACTGGAATATCCATATGGCCCACGGATCTCTGGAGCAACTCCCACCTGCCCCCGATCAGATCTCCAAGCTATTTCTAGCTCAGACAATGTCTGGAGCCTGCAGCCATGCAAACGTACAGATGGGAATTTGCTGCCTCAGAAGTTTCTTGCCTTCTTCTGGAAGGCCGTTCAGCCAGCACCAGCTGGCACAGAGAGAAAGGACTGCCTGGAGAGTGGGTCATTATAGGAAGCTTCGTCACATGAGCCATTTTTTAAACTCCAATAAGCTTTCTATTTTCTGTAGAAAGGTTGGAAACTTATGGGTACATGTGGTACCCAGGAAGGAAGGTCAGACTGCACCTGACATTTTTTTAACAGCCTGAGATGGAACTGTGATGAAAACAAGGAGTGATTTACTCATCGTACTCTTGACTTCCCTGTGCCAAAGTAAGAAGTAAAAATCCCTCCTGCTTTTCTGATCCCTACCATGTGCCCAGGCTTTCCACTTCAAACAAACGGATTAGCTGTACAATCTGCCAAATACACAGTTCCCACACCCTGTATTGCCTCTGCTGCTCACCCACAACCCAAGAGACATGCAAACACAGCACAACCACCAGGTTATCAGCAATCGAAGAACCAAGTTTAGGTTTAAGTATTTGGGGTTTTATTTTCAGACAATGGTTGGGATGAAAGAGACAGCACATTACTACAAACCGTCCTTGTACATAAAATTTTAGTTTTCTAATTTCTAAGGATGAAGTTTCTTCTTTGCACTGGATTTTCAAGTTATTTTGTTACAGAGAAACACTGCATGGCTGAGAGTAAAATGTTAATGCTTCACCAAATGACAATTCTTCGCTCTATTAATGAATCTGAAAATGTGTGGTAGCTGCAGGAATTTTATCTAACAGTGTTACAGGAGGTAACAACACCACCTGCCTTCTCACTTCAGCCATCTTCAGTTAATTGTTTCACTCAGCTTAAGAAACACCGAGAAGGTTATCCAAGAAGCCCCAAAAGTCATTCCAAAGTTCCTGCACTTTAAGGACCATTTCAGCAGAAATATCTCCGCCTCTCTTTTTGCAAAAACAAATTGGAACAAAAGATTCACAGCCCACAGAAACCGTTTTGCAATGCACCCAAACAGAGAAGTTGTGTTACCGTAACGTGCTAGCAACAGATAAATTTTCCCAAACTACTGAAGCAACAATGGATTTCCTTGTGTAGGAGAGGAGTGACTGTAGGATGGGTCTTTTCTGTACTAGCAAAGTTGTTAAAATAAGAATTTAGTAATTCTGGGAGGACAATGACCATAGTCACATGCCACTGTGCAACTGCTGGCCATTTACACTGATCCTGTGATCTCCATTTATAAAGGTCAGCAGTTGCTCCACACTCACAGCTGAGATCAGGAGAACGTGCCCAGCCATCAGGCTGGGAACCATCCTGAGAACGGAGCTGCTCCGAGGGCTGGGCAGCATGGCTTTTCTAGCTCAGGTCACAGCTGTAATCCAAAACTGCTGCCACTGCTCCGGCCCTTGGGAACACTCAGCTCTGTGGGACATGGCCACCTACAAAAAACAGTTTCAAAAGACCCACCCTCCCACAGTCTGATCTTCCTCTTTCCTGACTCTGTGCTCAAAACTTTTTATTCAAACTGCAGTTCAACAGAACAATTCATGTAAGAACTGCACAGTTGGGCCTTGTAGGTACCAACTTTTTAGTGTTTCTTAGTTGAAGGTCTCAGGTGTGTTACACCTCGTAACCTGAGAGTGGAGGACGGGGGGAACTGCAAAAGATCCTTATGAAGGACCCAGAGGGGTGGGGACACAGACAAGGTGTGTGGGCAAAAATAACCTAAAATCATTACTTATGATACTTTCAAATACATAAATAAAAGAATCAGCAAAAGCCACCTTCACAATACAAGCCCAAATCTGGATGAAAACTGTCCCTAATGTTTCTTAGTGATATTAACAGGTTAATATACATTATTATCAAATTATATAATCAAATGCTTTAGCACCAAAATTTTTTCAAGACTGTTGATCACTCAAATCACACTAATTGTATTAGTATCCCTTTTATTACCACTATTTTATAATACTTCAATAGTATTCTGCTTCATAAATAAGGGAAAAATACAATGCATTTTTCGAGCTTCATTTACAGGGAATCCAAAGACACAGGAAAAGTCTGAGGTGGGAGAAGCAACTATCACCTTAACTGGAAAACACATTTGTCTGCCAGAGGCCACTATCAAACATGAAATCCCTTGGATGGTACTCAGGAATAGCAGGCTGATAAAAAGCCTCCTCTTTCTGTACAGCTGTGGCTCAAAAGCTCCATTTCTCCAGCAGTCACTGCCACTGTGTTCTAAAGTTCTTTCTAATGGAAAGGGTAAATTTATCATTTCCATTTTAGCTGTTACTTAAAACCTTTCATATCAGCCAGCACAACACAAGGGAATGCACAGCTGAAAGGCCAAGAAGGAAGTTAGAAAAGACTAATGGATTAAAAAAGGGAAAAAATGTGGGCAGAGAAAAAAAAATATAAGGAAGCCAGAGAACTGAAAACTAAGGGAATAAGCAGATACAAAAACATGCCATGAAGATGCAGAGGTTTTGTGCATTTTCTGGTTTGGGGGATGTTTTCCCCCTGTACCAAGGGCATTTGACTGAATAGTATAGAAACCTACAGAAGCACACACTAACCAGCACAACAGTCATTTACTTTTTCCCACTGCCAAGGAACGATTTTGTGGGGGACAACAACCATGTTCAAGTATTTCAACAGTTGCTGAGGGGAATTTTCCACTAGTTCTTGAAACCCGGGAAATGCAAACTTCTCAAACAACATTTACATGGGGGAGAATGTACACATACTTGTACAAAAATAGCTTGACAGCAGTGGCAGAATCCCAACTCCTTGAGCCCCATAGAGGGATCTTACTGAGAGCATTTATAGTAATTGCATGACAGCAGTCCAGGCCAGAATACAAGACCAACAAGTTCTGAAGAGAACATCTTTACGCAAGAGCATCAAGTTTGATTTTCCTATATTCACCTGAGTTTTGTTACAGATTAAGTCTTTAGCTGCCTTTTCAGAGGATCTAAGCTGTCCAGTACTCATTTTGACAGATGCAAATAGAAAATAGTTGTATGAAGTGGGAATAATAACTTGCAGTCTGCTAAACCATATTACATTATGTTCCACTACAATATGGGCACCAAGCTGGTGTTTAAAACTCCTGAAGCATTTACATATTAAAGGCAATTACTTTGTGTGTTATGAGCACAAGAAATACTCATCAGGTCATAAAAACCATGAATCTAAATTTATACAGACTTCTCTGCACTGTTCATTTCTTGCCTACAGCCATTTTCCTAAGATGTATCCCCTCGATAAAGGCATTAAAATGTAGTTTAAAGGCTCCTGACTAAGAGCTGACATCTCAGAGACAGCCTAGCACCAGCCAATAATGAACATCAGGATCTTTACCAGCTTTCAATTATTGAAGAAAGGTCTTGGCACCAAATAATAAGGACTGAACTGAAAGTTTGTCAAGATTTGTACACGTGAGCAGCAGGTAATTCAACTGGGCAGACACGAGTGTTCAGTCTGAATTCACCACAGCAAATAATAAGCACAACTCCTATCATTCAAGAAAAAAGGGAACACTAAGGTAGCATAAGGGCTAGACACGCAATTGCCACCTTCATGCAACAAAAGTAGAACTTTATATTGTTTCTCTAACTTTTCAGTTACCTAAAGACACATGAAATTAGCCATCAATACATTACAGATTCTACAATGCATACCCATCTGAACTTAAATTCATGCAACCTTTGTGCTGTTACAATTGGAGATGCACCTTCAAAAAGCTCAATTTAATATTTACACAAATACAAAAAAATGCTTCCACAAATACTCTGACAAGCAAGTGATATCAAGTGAAGGTTACACCACTATCACTCAGTAATGCTTCTGCTGCACATTAGAAACTAGTTGATGTTTTATTGCTCAGAATTCTGCAATTGGGAAAATATTATTTTAATTCATCACAGACAGAGATTAGGAGAGGCAGGACAGGGACCAGAAGCACTAAAGGAA
The DNA here is from genome assembly GCA_013397775.1 of Eulacestoma nigropectus. Lineage (NCBI taxonomy): Eukaryota > Metazoa > Chordata > Aves > Passeriformes > Eulacestoma > Eulacestoma nigropectus. Next base: position 941,210 of record VZTE01000636.1, on the reverse strand, counting down.
CCAAGGGGTTGCATGGATCACAGCTGGACAGGCAGCAATGTGACACACAAAGTGACAGCAACTTGCAATATCTCAACAAGTGGAGATGGGGGAGGGCAGAGAGCAGGAGGGACAAACTTCCATTTAAAACCCAGCTCTCAGGCACATGTTTTGCTGAACTGTAATTCTTCCTCCCATTCCAATTAGCTCACATCTGAGGAAGACCCATATACTCTCCAACTCTCTATGCTCTACTTGAACACAATGCTTTCATCTCTGGTTAGACTTGAACAGACCAGACAGACAAATCACTGCCTAGACAGTAAAATATCCCAGAAACAAGACACACCTCCCAAGATGCAGCTTCAAGCACAAATGTTATTTTACATACTAAACTTTGACACTACTTGCTCTCAGTAGTTCAGTTGGATCATTTCAAATCTATCAGCAAAGCCATTTGCTGCTTTACTTTTGAAGAAATTCCATTTTCTACTAATCCCTAAAGACACTAAAGTCTTATATATTCTTGGATACTAAACCATTTGTGCCCCTGTCAAAGTGAGTTGACTCTAAAAAACTGTTTACAAATGGGGACAATTCAGCTCATTTGCACCTTCAGGATAAATCCAGTTTACCCCTTTCTACCCAAAATAATGCACATAGACACATACACACAAAATGCCATGAGCTCACCTTCAGTATTTCAGGTTCTTTGATGTCTAGAGCTCCTGTATTCCACCGCTTTTTCATCCTTTTATGTAATTTGAGATACTCGTGAGTACGTGGAGTAAGAAACCAAATCACACAGACAGCTACCATAAATCCAAGGGCCATTCCAAGTAAGAGTCCACTTAAATAGCCAGGGAGAGGGATAATAAAGTAAGCATAGACTAAGAGTGTTAATAAGTATAAAGTTTTCACTGGTATTTTAGGCTGTTGCACATCCAGATTATTTTCATCTTCACTACTGAGCATAGTAACAGTTTCCTCAGTCATCTCAGGATCAACCACGGTTTCAGCTGGTTTATCAGTTTTGCTTTCCTCCTCTAGCAAGAAAAAGTCTTCAGAATACAGTTCACAAAACTCCTCATCCTCCCTGCTCACTAGTGCAGACAATGAACATTTTTCAAGTACAAGTGAAGGTTTTGACCCCACATCCTTTGTGCTTGCAGACTGAGAGCTTTTGGTCTCCATCTCTTTTGCATGTTCTTCTGCCCCTCTTGACTGATCACTCCTAGTCAGGTTAAAGTCACTCCCAGAGAAGTCCCCTTCCAAATCACACTCCTCTTCCTTAATGCTGTAGTTGTTATTGCTTTCCAAATGGCCATTCAAACTGGAAAGGTTTGAGAGTTCTGAAGCACTTGAAGATAAGGCTTTGGGCCTGTGGCTACTACTTTCATCACCCATTATTTTACTGAGCAGCTGAAGAGGCTCATACATTACCTCAGAAAGGCGTCTTTTCGTATCTTCAATTTTAGCCTCCATTTCAGGTACTTTAAAAAAGGAACGAGTGTCAGAGGGGGATGTTAATGGAGAGGACGGGGCAGTTTTAGAATCACCACCTGTAGCTCGAGGTTGAGTGAACTGTTTGAACAGATGCAAGTTCAGTTTCGAGTCAGGTGGCCTGTAAGACACAGCTTCAGACTCTTGTTTAGATGTGTCTGTAGACAGAGATTTCACCAAGGTTTTCATTAACTGTCTATGTCGCATCGGTGGGGTGGGTTCTTTTGGTTCCACTTCTGTTGAAAAGGACTTGACTAACCCCTTAAAAGGCTTTGAACCAGAAACTGTGGATGATCCGCTAGAGCAGGCAACTGATCTGGAAGGGGATGAGGATGGGGAAGATGACAGGCTGGATTTCTGTTCCACAGGTGGTGCTGCTGCACCTGATGCGCCAACTGTGTGACATGAGTGTGATGATGGAGACAGGACTGGTGGTACTGCACTGAGTATTTGGGACAGGGAAGGAGAGTCCAACAGCTTTACAGTTTCTGCAGTTGGCAGAACTGCAGGCGATGAGGACAGCAGTGATGCAGAGCTGGCCATGTTAAGCGAGGTAGCTGGACCAGAAAAGTCATGGCCGGTATGCTCAAAGCAGAGGTCTTCCTTGGCTTCAAGTGCTGTTACAATGCTTTGGTCATCTAGTTCCTCATCAAGAAACTCTTTAAACTCCTCTTCCTCCTCTTCTTCCTCCTTCCCAAATGCAGAGAAATGAATAGTGATAGTTTCTCGGGAGACAGATCGTTGGACCTGTACTTTTGGTGTTGACTGCTTTGAGGACATTTCACCAGTTTTCTCTGCATGGCTACTGTTCCGACTTGTCATTGCAGGTTCTAGAGATGTGTCAGGGTCTGGAAAGAAAACATAACACCACATTAAATGTATTTTTCCTCTCTTCAAAGACCCTTATTTTCAAGCATTAAGCCAAACACAGTTTTATGCAGAAAAAAATCCCAAACCAACTCACATGCTCAAATTTACAGATCTAGGTTACTGTGTGCTACTTAACATATTTCCACATACCATAAAATGGCAATATTAAAAAACATCACGCTGTTAAAATTATCTTCAAGTCCCCTGAAATTACAGTTCATCTCTGAAGCATCACCTTTCTATTCTCCCTCTGCCAGCTGTACCTCTGAGTTCCAGAAGCCCTATCCCACCCCAACACACTGAAATTCTTCACTCCTAGCTCTCAGTCTCTTCTACATGCAACGCTTTATACCTTATAAATAAAGAAAATTTGAAACTCAAAGCAAGGTCAGAAAGACATAAAGGTCGTCATGTGGGGAGCATGTTATTTAAGCATTTTATTGACCCATGAAAGTGAATTTAGCATATATTTTCATGGAGAGGAAATAGCACGCATTTAAACCAAGGCACTGGTGACCATACACAGAGATAGACCAGGAACTACAGGATTAGCTCTGCCTCTCCAGCTGGGAGGCAGCACTCTATCTCCACTGCCAAGACAGCAAGTTTACCACTTCAGTAACTGAATTATTTTTCAGAAGCTGTTAAACTGCCATAATCAAACTGTCAAGCTGTATTAATGTGAAGCCTTTCCTGACGTTTAAAGAGCAGTTCAGAAGAATGATTATGTGGTGGTGAAAAAATTGCACTTTACAAACAGTTGTGATACCAGATTGTATTATCCAGCAAGCCAGTGCCACCTGTTCGGTATCATCATCCTACTAAAGGTTGTAGCCCTTTCTACTTCCTAGGAGAGCTGTTCATGTAAACATTTTTCAACCTGTCAGTACACTAAGCTGGGTTAAACATTTTAAAACAGCAGACCATTGCTACACAGCTTATTCAGAGCAAGTTTCTGTCCACTATTGTGGACAGAATAGTGCCTATGCACTATTTTATGGGTCCTAAACTGTTGACAATTCCTTGCTTCTTCCAGCATTTGTGAGCTTCCCAATCGGGCTGTACAGAAGGGGCTGGATGTTAACCTGCTTCATGCAAAGCCTTCATAAATTTCAGTTTCAGGGTTTGTTTTTTTTTTTTTTAAGTCTCATTTCTGCTGCATATGACAGGGAGCCAGTTTGGCTGGCTCAAAGAACCAAAAGAAACATTCAGCCCCTGGTCAAGCTTTCACTTGACATCTCACCCTTGTTCTGACAACTGCTTAGGAGACAAAAATTCTTCCTAAAGATCAGTTCTGACTTCAGCTTTTACCATGGAACAGTTTTCTTCTGCCCTCCCCAAAATCCATCTGACACATCCAAGTAACAGCATTAACAGAGAACTCCATTCAGTGATGGAGACGTGCCTCCAGTCCACCTTGGGCTCAGCAGGTTGTTACCTTTCCTACTACAACTGTGAATCAAGTATTTACCCAAATACTAAGAGCTCTCAGTTATCTGAAGTTCACATAGACACTCATCAGTCACCTGTATGTATAACTTGGTGAGTGCTAAAGTTGGTAAGAAATTTGGTCTCTCATTTCCTTGTCGGATTAGCATACCTGGGAACCACCAGCAGACAGCATCCATGCTATAGACATCATTCCATTTCATATAGTTCAGACTGCAAATTACCAGACTTTTTGGACAAACATACCCAAATTTATTTTGGAGAGGGAAAAAAATACTATTGTACAAGATACATATCCAACCTCATTTCCATCCTGCTGGGCCATCAGCTACCACACATTTTTAGTATTTTGGCCCAGTTGTGAAATTGCAAAACTAACAAACCAAAATTTGAAAGTACAAAAACCCTACACATTTTCCAGGTCACTGAGCCATCGCACCACTATACACTAAAGAAGGAAAAAACAAACAAACAAAAAGCAAAACCCCACAAATATAGTAACAAAATCCCCCTTCCACACAATGATGTTGGCATCAGTTTGACCCTTTCTCTTCTGCTGTTCAGCATTAACCATTTATCAATAATCTAGGAAAGCAGGAGAAAAAGATTAGCTATTCTCCCCACCACCAAATACCATTTTCACTGTGGCATTTTGTATCAGCTAGAATTTCATGGGTTTGGATAGCTCTTTAGCACACTGTGTTTACACTGAACATTAATTAGCTCCTGTTTAAACACCAGTTGCCATGCTGTGCTAATGCAGTGCTAATGACCTGAAACAGATGAACTTTACTTGCACACACCAAATGTACTGAAAAGAGATTTTACTGCTTACTGAACAAACAAGATTTTCTTAACATCATGATTAACTTGTTAACACAGAAAGGAAGGAAATTCTTGATTAGCCAGTATTTGCCTACCTCAAGCATGTTACTGTACCATGAATTACGTCACATAAAAGCACACGTTTCCAATCTATTCCTGAACACAATCTCTGTTTTATTGTGGAGGATTTGGGCTTTCATTTTTTTCCCAAAGGAGATGCTGAGAAGCTTTTCCTTGAAGCTCTTTCAGTAGGTGTTAACTTTTGATAAAGCTATTTCATCAGGTTCTTGAAACATACTTTTTTACCCCTTAAATCATTTTAACAGATTCACTTCTTACTCATTTCTAGCTACATTTTCCTCACTCATTTCTTTCCCCTACTCCTCAACTCCTCTCCCAGCTGTTTGAAGACCTGATGTTCCAGCCTCACCATCTGAAGTGGCACAATTCCAAACTGATTGTTTGCAGATTACATTGGTACTTGCAGAAACACAGGTTTTCACTGGTCCTTCTTTTTGAAGGCCACTCTGTTCCCCCTTCTCTGGCTGCCTCTTCAGGGTTTTTCTGGTGTTGATTCTGAAGATGCAAGGTATCAGTTTTATTTATGTGGCAGGCAGATCTGAGTAACAGTCTTACATCCTCAGGCTTCAAATGATTCAAAACATGAACTTTTACCCAGAAGGGAAGAAGGCTGCTCAGAAGATAATTCCTTTCCCCCAAAGGTTTGAACTTTGGATGCTGTTGCAGGGTGGAATGAGAGAGCTGCCAACCAGCTGCTGCCATTTCCACTTCTGACCTCAAGGCACTGCATCCCCATATCCCACAGAACAGCAGTTTATAATCCTCACCTACAGGCATTGCTTTTAAAGCTCCAACAACAGGAAACACTGAGCCAGGCAAACAGGGAACGCAGCTGCCTGGGACAGACAAGATTCCTTGCCCAGCCCTTTCCTATGAGCAGGGAGGCAGCAGTGCTGGAGCTGAGGGTGTTTTTCCCTGGGTGACAGCACGTGTCCACCACGCTGTGATGCACCTGGTGACAAACAGGGACACCTAGGGAGAGGCCAGGTGTGCGTTAGGCCACGACACCTTTTTTAAGTGTCACTGCGGTAACTGCTCTTTCCCAGGAATGACTAATTGGGAGTTCACAGGAAGAGCCGAGCACCCAGCAATCTGCCCTTCTGCCCAGCAGCATAAACACTCTTCTGTTCCTTTCCCCTGCAGGGGACAAACACACCCCACCCTTCTTCAGCTGAGCCCCAGAAGGCACCTGTTTACAGCACTGAGAAAACACACAGTCCATTCAAGAGGCTTAGACAATTATACCACCAACTTTATAAAGCAAAGCAATGCAACTATTTTCATATCAACAATTTAGAAAGTGATTCAAACAACAAAGCAGCAAACTAGGAACTAACTTAAAAGGTCAAAGTTGCATATACCACACTTAGTCATAATCATTCAGGTGGAGAAACAGGCTGGATTGGGTAAGTAAATTCACATGCTTTGCAGCAGCCAACTACTCCAATCACATTGCTATTACTTATTGCAACATCTTCATGAGGGGGAAAGGGTACACAGTACACTGTATTAGCAAAATGCTTTCAGAAAAATGTGCAGCAAGGGTCAACACTTGTATTTTGGTTGCTACTAAACACAGACCAAAAAATGTGTTTTTCACAAAACAGAAATTCCTTTCCTCCTAAGTAAAGGAAAAGCCTTACAGGTTACTAAGCAGCACTGCAGTACTTTCCCCTCTATCTGTCAGTTGCGCCAGAAGAACAAGCCTGAAATGCTGTTCAGGAAACAACTAATTTGATTACTGATAATGCTACAATTCAACTTCATACAGATTGCCACTGCTGTTCAAAGGGAAAGATGTTTCTCACTGGTTATGCCTCTGCTCTCCCCAGTAATCCTTCTGGGCCATCACTCATCCAACAGGCAGCTCCTGCTCTGGTGGACTGGGTTAAAAACCCAGTTGTTCTTTAGGGTTCATGAGGCCTTTATGATGTTGGGTTACTTGATAGTAATTTTCAAGTGTCAGACGCAAAACAGGTAGACACTTCATACTTTAAATCTACCCTCCATTTGGCAGGAAGGAGAAGCAGCATATTTGTTTTAGACAATCTCTGCAGCCTCCATGTGGAGTGACAGATTTTATATTAACAGGAACAGGACCCCACTAACATATTAAGGCCACGTTCCAAACCAGGCCAGCAGCACATTAAATCTCTTCCAGGCTGAAAACACCTGCACAAGTCAATATGATCTGGAATTCATATTTGCTCTCAGAAGTTCTAGCTTCTGTTTGATTTACCAGAGATTCAACCAGTATCTGCCTTCCAACACTGAGATATGTGGGAGAACTGCTACAATTCTTTATACTTATTTAAAATAAGTAACAGAGCTCTCAGCATCAGAGAAAATCTTCTGTTAAGAGCATGAAGTCCTCATTTCAGGCCCTTCAAAATGAATCACAAGATTAGTGAAAAGTACTACTTTGCCACAGAAGTAGTCTAGAAAGCCAATTCCCATTTAGCCCAGAATGCCCTCCCTGAAGCAGAGAGCACAGCTGCTGGGACATTATCTGTCACATGAATTTCATCTCATTCAGTAGATCTGTACCATAAAAGACAAAAAAAAAAAAGGGACACAAAACCAAAAATTCAACATTATTTCCCATCCCCATTCAGATTCCTAATTATGATCAATTAAACTCCCCTGGCATCTCCATGAGTTAATGTATTCCATAGTTAGCATCTATTGTTCCTTTTACATCCACTAGTCATTATTTTTAAATGAACTACAGAGCCAGGGTTGGTAATTACTATCACACAATAGCCCTGTGAAACCTTCCTGTCAGGGATCCAGTTACCCAGCCTGGAGATAAGGCTTTAAAGCTCAGTTTCCATCACTAGCAAGAAGGAAGTTTTGCTTCACTTTTCCATGTTCATGCAACTGGATTTGAGATACAGAGGTGAGGAGGGAAGCGGAACAAAACCCCAAAAAAATCTGTTTTAAATCCAAGGGCAGAAATGAAAAAGTTGGTATCAATATCGAGTACTATTAAAAGACTGTAGTCAAATGTGTTGAACAGAAGCCAATCCCAGATTATGGCCAAAACTGATGGTGCCACCCACAATGGATCATAGTATACACACAGAGCATATACCCCTGACAGAGCCATCCAGGTTAGCAGAACTAAGCTGGCTGAGAACTAAAACACCTCCAGCAGGAGTTCTCTGAGCATCATTTAAAAAAACCCAGAAATTTTTGTGCAAATGCTTTCAAGTTCAGAACAATTTAAGTTAAATAATCAGCATTTACATATGCATAGGGATACTTAAGAAGAGGATCCTAAGCAAGATTTTAAAGTCTTGTCAAAGAGATGAAACTTTTAATGAAAACTATAAACCTATCAAAAGACGAATAAGAGTAGTTTTAAGTCCGGGACAGAAAAGTCAAGTAAAATTGCAATGGCAAATAAGGAGTCTTCAAAACTACTGCAATTTTGCTGCAGACAGAATTACTGGAATTTTGTTGCTGCTGCTGAGGTCCCCAAGCGTTTCTTTACAACACTCCAAAAATAATCAAGTAAAAATTGTTTAATGTTACCTAAGTGAGTGTATTCTATATTAATGTTTCCCCCAAAGACTTAAGAAAGGTCAGCTACCACATTAGTTTTTCTGCCTTTACTGATAAAAGAATAATTATTATTCTTTCCTGTTCTCCTTCCATGACACACCATTTACCAAAAACTTTAAAAGCTGCACTATAATCTCATTTTAACAAACACAAAAAGCTAAGCAGTTAAAGGTTCTCCAGAAATTCAGAAAAATTTAATTTCTTCTTTATCAATGATTTTCTGAAGGCTGAATCGAAGGAGTATTTGTAAGAAATCGAACATTTTCCCTAACAGAAGAAATATAAGTTTTTAGGCAAAGCTCTGCTCTTTGGAATAGACTCAAACTGCACCAGTGTAATTATATTAAAGAACATTTACTCCCAGTTGGCACAATGAGAACAAATAAAAATTCTGGTACATACGTAATACTTCCTTCATTCACATGTTCTCCTCCTATGAACTATATTCATGTTTATCATTTGTAATTGCAAGCAACAAGTAGCACCTTTTCCTTCCAAAACACTCCACATTAAACAGTTCAAGGGGACCTTTTACTATTTCCCAGAACAAAATAAAATAGTAACAAACCACCACCAAATCCCCCCCTCTCCCCCTCCATCATAGACTTTGTGGATTTAGTCATTTCCTATAACATATATTACTGTCTTTAAAATGATGTTAAAACATGGCTTTCTCCAGGTAGCTACTTGCTGGCATCAAAATTACCCAAAAAACTAATTTGGCCACGAGCGAGAAAAGAAATGCCCCAGAAAAAGAAAAGTTTACAGATCTAGATCTGAAATTTCTGCAGCAAGGGATTCAGAAATAGACACATTAAAACAAGGGCAAACCCAGAGCCAGCCTAAAGCCAGCTTCTGCCAAACTGCTGTACTCTCTTCAGAGTCACCCTGGCAAACCAGAGAGCAAAAAAACCCCAACAATGGTCTTAAAATTCTGAGCAATAAATACATAACTGCTGCATTTGCTCTCCTCTAAAAGGAAGGAGAGCCTACATCAGAATCCTCCAGTGCTGCACAAGTTCTGCATCTCAACAGAACATGCTGGATTTTTGTAATAAGAAAGCATCAAAAGCTTACACATAAAAAATGACATCTGTGGAAAGCATAAATGGTGAGGTAAAACTGCAGAATTGTAACTCACTCTCTTATCTCGGTGGAAAAAAAAATCACCTCCTCATTAATCTGATAAAAGATTATCTAAAACCTCTGTGGATTAGTCCACAGCTGAAAACTCCGCCCACATCTTCGATTAAATTAAAGGTCACTATAAAATCTTTAGGGGAGATTTTGAACGAGTGACTTAGAAAAAAGTATGTTTCCAAAATAAAGTAAACTAAGATGCCCTGAATCCTAAATTTAAAAGGGCTTATCAGAATTGGCTTGCAGGCTCATTTTTCCCAGTGCAAATACACATCAATAGGTAAAACTGCCTACAGGCAACAAGTGAGCATTCAAGGACTTCTTACACTTACATTCATTTCCCTAACAAAACAATTCCATCAATATTCAAATACCTGCCAAGGTAAAATAACCCTCACATACCTTCATATGAAAAGGTATTAAAAATAAACGGGCTTATCCACATGAAGCTAAATTCAGATATACAGAGGAGCAGCACCAATTAGTAACTCAGACTCTAGATCCCCATGTAAAATGCAGTTATGAGAGATTATTAAAAAAAGGAGTGGAATCTACAGATTTACCCATAAGTATCTAAAGACATCTTTTTTTCAGGGTTTTTTTAATGATTGATCAAATGTTGTATTTCTTATGTACAGCCTTCATTTTAATTTCATGTTCTGCAGACGATTAGCATGCAAGGTGCTTTATGGCTTTTTAACCTGACAGGACAAAACACAGTACACAATCATGGTTTCTTTAGGTCTCAGATGTTTTCAAAATTACAGAAGGGGATACTATTAAATAGGACTAAAGCATTTAGTACTTAGAAGTATTTCATTTTTGACCTAGCACACATCCCTAAGATGCAAGTTAATAACTCTTCAAATAAAATAAACCATTAGAAAAAACAGATAAAGAGCTACAGATGCAGGCAGTTGGCACAAACCAAAATAAGAACAACTAATCAAAGCAAGGCTATTTCCAGAAAGCTTAAATTGTCTAGGGAAAGGAGGAGGGCTACATCTACATCTACATTTATTACAAATAAAGTATTCATACCTAACTAGAAAGGCAGTTGTACTTAACACATGAAAATTAATTATCCTAAGGCACCTGAAGATACAGAGCAAGCTGCAAATATTAACACAGGGAACTGCTTTTAGAGGGCACATTGATTACAGTTGTTCATTTCCTTGCATCTCATCTACCCAAGGAAAAGTGTCTTTGATAAATGCAGAGAATGCATTTACAACAGAACAGGATTTCTCAGAAGCTTCTGCAAGCATAATCCCCAAAGGGTCCAAAGGATAGAAAAGCTTAGAAAAAAGGCCAATAAACAGGACTTCAAAACACGCAAGTCTTTTCAGAGCTGCCATCAAGTTTGGGAAGTGGTGGGAAAAAAGTAATTCAACCTATAAGTCAGACTGTTCTGCAAAGTTTCTTTAAAATAATTGTTCCCAGCACCTAAGAGGGGCAGTCCTGCCAATCACTCCATGCCATGCACTGAGTGGTCTCTCCTGTCACTGGATTCCATAAAAAATGTAATGGAAAAAGGTATTACCAGCACTTCCTGCTACCTGGAAACTGCAAAAGAAACATAAATCAGCACCACATGAACAGAGAAGTTCTTTGTGATCTAATTTTGGAAGAAAATGGACTAGAATTCCAGACTTCTCTGAAAGCCCTGGGCAGGTAATCATGCTATTTTTAGTTTCAGTATTATTAGGAGGGTGAGAAAAATTTTGCTTTAACTTACCTGACTGAAGAGCAGTGGTCACGCAGCACTTGAAACAGGTAAGATCATAGAGAGTCACTAACACCTTAAAGCAGCAACAGCAAAGTCTGAGAACCACATTAAAGCAGCTCTAGAATCACACATATTCTAGCAAGAACTGTGCGGAGATCATAAACTACTAATGACAGCTTCTGTGCTTAAAATACTTTTAACGTCTAATTCATAGAAGGATCCATAGAAGGTTAACAAGACAAACTTTAAAGAATCCTTGTGCTAAGAATAGCCAGAAAATAAAATGTCAAATTTGGAATTGGCGAGTACCAGACATTTCTCTCACTGCTTAAGGCAACACTCATTTCATTCACATTTATGTTCAACTCAGATACCTAGAAACTAAAATGCAAAAGTTCAGCAGCACTGTGGCTTTCCAGCTGGAGGACACAGAGTGACAAGCACAGGAGAACATCCAAGACACTGAAATAGAACCCAGATGGCCCCAAACAACCTAAATTTTTACCACACTAAGGACAAAGCCTTTTGCTTATTAAAAAACTCCCAAAACCCAAGCAAACACACAGCACAGAAACACTGTCAACCTTCAATGAGTAAAGATACTAAGCGAAGCTCAGGTAAAACATTAAGACAGACTTCCCCAGCTTCTCAACTGACTGTCACGACGTAAGGGTTCAGGGGAGTTTTTCAGCTTGTCAAAAGCTTCTAGAGCCTTGCAACCATTACGTACATTTCAGTATCATCTCTTAATGATTAATTTTGAATTAAAGAGTGGCTTAAGCACTTTATGATTAAAAATACTGGACTATGAGAAAGACACACAAAAACACTCAAGTGCACATGGCTGAAGCAACTATACAATTCCTAGTTATTCTATTACAGTACATTCAAATATTTCATAAAATCCACAAAAGCATTAAGGCAAAAAAAAGTACGTGGCAAAAGCATTCCCCCGTGTGTTTTCATGTAAATACATTTTCTTATTTTTCCCATAGTATTTCTAACTGTAAGCATTTCAAGGTGTAAACTTATTAATTGACAGACCTTGGCAAGACTTTTCCCTGGACTTTGTTATTCAGAACATGAAAGAGGCCTTGCCACAAACAGCACTGAAATCAAAGGCACCAGCTCCATCTGCATTCCCCTCTGTTTCTTGCATTACACACAGAAGAGAGTGGTACTTAATGAACCAGTGAAATATATTAAAGCTTTCTGGTGATTTGGTTTTGGGTTGCTTTTTAGGTTTTTTCAGGAGCAATGGAGGTAACTCCTATTTCTAACAGCTGCAGTACAGTTTAATTGCAACATCTGACAGGTCAATTATAGATTGCCTGACCTTAACAGCTGCTTTACAGGCCTGACTCCCATTGAAACCAACTGAGTCAGAAAATGATGAGCACCTCCCACAACATATTTTTTTATGCCTAATTGCTAAGAAACCATGGGAGGTAGATACATCAAAAAAAAAAAAAAAACAACAACTTTGCTGGCATTCTGAATTTAAATGATCATTTCACAGGAAAGTAAAGACAACATATTGCTCACAAGGAAAAAGAAAGTCAGTACACTAAGAGGGTAAAGTGAGGTCGTTGCGCACATGAGGATCCTTCCTACTCTGTTTTTCTCTCTCAAAATGTGGTACTGATAACAGGCCTGGAGAGATAGTTTGTCATGTGAAAACTCAAACAAAAAGCAAACAAAATAAGATTGGGAAGAACATAAACAAAGCTCTCCTCTCTTCCCTTTTTCAGCAGCATGGATCTACCCCAACATGGTTTTTCCCTGTGTGAATCAGGCCACCAATGTGAAATTAGGGAAAAATAGAATTTTCCTTAAAAGGTTTAAGTTCATTAAAGGTTTTCTGAACTTTTCAGCACTCTTTGAGAAGCGTTCTCACCCATTACTCATTTTTTCTCAACCTTTGCTCCTCTATGGTATAATTCAGTTGTAGCACACAGACACAGGTCCTTAACTAAGTGGAAGGCAGACCTCAGGTAGACCAGTACAATGGGACTTCTGTAAATGTAATCACTCCTCCAGAACTCTCTTTCAGAGAGGCACATACTAAATTTTGACCAGCTACGTAGGGAGCTGTAAAACACACACACAGATCTCACTTCTGAGAACATTAATCAGCGTAGTTGTCTTCAGGAATTTCATCTGACAACAGGCTGGAAAGTAAAAATGTCAGAAGGTGGGTGTCTTGTAGCAATACACACCAAAATTCACCAGTTACCTGCTGAATTCACAGCGCAATATGAAAAGCTTAAAAAAAATTTTAATGAATTTTTAAGAACTCCAGTTCTACTTTACATTCAAGCTGTATTAAAGCAAGCTCTCTATTGTCATCATCCTTTGCAATTGCTTCCTTGTAAAAAAAGAGCTGAAGTCTTCCCTTCCTTATCCTATATTTGCTATTCAATAAACAGCTATCATCAGTGTAATGTTTGTCCAGGAAATGCCTTCAACACCAAAAAAGTTTCTACTACTGCACTCAAAAATAATTTCTATAGTCTCAACCACTTGATAAAACAGTTAAGAGTGAATGCACTCCCCTCTTTGTGGGTTACATTTTGTGCACACACATGCACAGAAAGAGAAGTGTCATTAAAGCAGCTTCAAGGAAATTAATTTTAGGCCATCAATTTTAAGGTCTTGATTTGCTGGGAGATAAAACAACAGCACAGCAAAAGCCACCAGATGGATTCAAAAGGGCAAAGGGAAATGAGTGTCTTTGAGCCATATTCTGCCTCGTTCAATTACAGAATTATGCAGGCAAGTCTAATTTCAGGCATAGGGCAATGTTCCTATATACATGCTTAATTAATCCACGAGGCATTTGTTTATCAAAGAGAGTCAAGCTCTGAATTACAAGCACTGTGAGTAGGTTTGTGGGTACACATAGCACATACTCATCAGGGTGTGGGTGTGTAAACGAGGCTTTTAATTGCTCAGAGAGGTCAGGGCAGAGAAGCCAAGCAGGAGTGGCAGCTCAGGTTGTCTTCCAGGGTAAGGTGACAAAATAGTGACGACTGAAGGGTGAGGAAGCTGCTTCCATCCCTACGGAACTGCCTCTGCCATGCTCTGTAGAATGAAGGCTTTAGAGACAACACTGGTCACTCTTTTGTGGAAACTGAACTAAACAGTGCAAGTGGAAATGCACACATGGGATGAAAATCTCTCACCTCCACTCGTCACCACTCTGTGAGACAAGCTCCTCTCTGTGAAAATGAGGAACAGCCTCCGCACTCCCTCAAAAGTTCTCCCGGCTGCATGAAGGATCAGAAGTGTGATGCCAACAGACAATCCCTTCTTCAGCAGCCTGAGATCTGAACAGACCACACAAACCAGCACTCATTTGGCTGAGGTTACTGGAGGAGGAGGCTCGAAAAGCCACTGTTCACACCTCAATTTTTGTGTCTACAAAGAAGTTTGCAAGACAGTCAACCTGTGGTATTTTCATTGGTAAATGCACTGCTTAGGGCAGGTGTTGGAAGAAGCAGACTAAAAAAATATATCCTAAGATAGCAAAAACACTCATGGGGCAGCACCACAATTTACTCATTTTCATCATTTCAATTGTGAAGTTTTAACTTGGTAGAAAGAATGATAGCTATCTAGCTAGAATTTACAAATAAAATTGGAAAGTTGGCCCAACTCATCAGAAAAGCAAAGGTTCATAAAATCTGTTCAATACTCAAAAACCATTGCCAATCCACATCTCAAAGCTGCATGACAAAAGAAATGGAGCGCCATACAACTAAATATTTACGCTCTTAAATACAACGCACCTCTTAATGCCTCTTTTCAGACACTCACAGAGTTTTCTGAAACTGTGAGGCACTGCTTTCAGCTTGCCTGAAACCTCTCAGCAGTGTTAAGGCTTCTGGGAACACTCGGCCTGTTGTCATAAAGGGAATGATAAAAGGGAATAAAGGGAATTACAAAATAGGAGAAAGTTTGTATGCACAGCTGGTCCGTTTTCCATCCCCATCTCTTGTTACTCACTACAAATAATATATAAATAGAAGAGTAACACTTTTTTCTTTTTTATAAAAATACTTTTGTAAAGTTGTCACGTGTTTGCTCAGAAGGTTTATTCAAAAACTGGCAGAGTGTTTATTAACCAGCACGCTTCTGAGCTGACAGACATTTAGGATTATCTCCCCCTTAGTTCTTTCCACTTCTCCCAATTCCTTTGTTTAATACTTCAAGTCAAGTTGAAAAGGAAGAAGTGTGAAAGCGATTAGACAAAAAGAAATGCTACTGAGGAGGTCTTACAAAGATAAGCCTTATCAAACTTCACAGCAGCTCCAAACCAGACAAGAGTTGTATAGATCACTTTCATTTCCCACCAAAGTACTTATTTATGTGACCAACCCCAAGCATTACACAAGAGTACTTCACATTACACATTAAATGTACATTACACAAGAGTAGGAAAGAAAGTGAAGCCCCTTCGGGCAACAGGGATGATGGATACGTTTTAAGCAAGCAAAATGGAAATGCCCAGCTTGGAAAGCATTCAGGGAGAAATCTTCACCTCACCCTGGCCACAGTGCGGCAGGGAGATGGGAACAAGAAGTGGGAGGTGACAGCAGGCAGGGCTGTGGGAATGTTCTGCAATGCTCTGCTCTTGCAAGGGCATCGCTCCCGGCCTCAGCCAGAGGTGTCTGGGATGGATCCCTGGCAGAGCCTGGCACAGGCAGGCTCTGGATACTCGGAGGTTTCAGAAGACAAGGACGCAGAACATACTGCAGCTCGAAGGCAGGAGACAGCGAGCACCAAACTCAGACAACTTCCACTGTCTCTTCATGTCACATGTTCAGCGACACTTCCTAACCAAGCTCCCACAACACAGGCGTGTGAGCACCACCAGCTCCTTTCCCTCACAGAACCCTCATTCTTCGAGCCTGTCTGGACTCATAAAAACAAAGATTTTTCTTTTCTCAGTCTTAATCCTGACTTTCAAGGAAACAGAATGGTTTTTACAGCTCTCTATTTAATTTCAGATCAGAACTCCACCGCAGCTCATGACAGGTCACATTCACATTTCACTCCTCTGCCATCTGCTTTGAAATTCCCAGTATCAAAGGAGTTCATACCTTTGTGCTTATAATTTTGCAACTATTTTACAACTGCAGTGTAATTTAAACAAAACACATGAAATCCAGAGTAAGATCTAAAGTCTTGTAGCTCTGTCTTCTACTTCCGCTACTAAAACCCAATAAAGCAATTTTTTGGCTCAAAGAGATTCTTTGAAAGAGCACTCCAATGCCTGAATATCCATTTTCATACTCTTAAAAGAGATCCTATTCTAAGTTTAACCATCCCATCTTCTCACAGCTCCAGGCTAACAATCCTGCAGGACATGCAATACAGTCACAGCACTAAGGGACATTCTCCTACAATATTCCTGCCATCCAACACCAGCAGGGTCAGAGAGCACAACACTTTATAAACCACTGGGTAAAGAATATTAAAGCCTGGTTCACACAACGATTCATTTCCGCTGCTCTCCTGGCCTTTATGGGAAAACACCACTGTTTACCATGTTTATTGATCTTCTGTTATCCATTGTCCATCAGTCCTCTTCCCTTTTAGAACCCCAACTGCACTAGGTATTGATTTGGACTTTGCATAGCAGAGTAACACATCTTGCTGTCAGGAGAGGAGAGAGTTAAAATAAATAGGAAAGAAAACGAACAGGGAAGTAGGAGTTTTAAGGAGCAGAAAGGCAAGATCAGAGAATAAACCCTTTTTAATCGTTATGTTCTCATGTCTCTCCAAAGACACTAAGAATTGGCTTCATCAGAGACAACAGGACCCAGAGAATAAACAGGACTGGTAAATAACACAACACCTTAGAACTCCTCTCCTCCCAGAGGGTGAAGTAGGAAGAAAAACCACCTGCAAAACTTACAGGGCTTACTGCACACTGCAGACATCTCAGTCACACTAACCTACTCTACTGTCAAAACTTGCTCCTCTGCTTCCTCCCGCCATTTCCAACAGAAGCAGGACTGGCCTTGGCTAACACAGGAAGTCTTAAAGCAGTGCCTCTCAGATGCTTTAATTGAGCAATTTCAACTTAAGACACTTGGTTTTTATTTTTCAGAGATAAATCAAGGAGTCCATTAAAGGAAATTATGAAAGAGGCAGATTCTGCATTACAGAACTGGTCTGACTGGGAGTCCTGCACCACACTGGTCTTATTGTTACTGTGCTCACCAAGGAGAGGGGATTTTGCTCTGTACAGACTCAAACTCATGAAACCAAGTTAGCACATGGCAGCCTCCAGTGCAAAACTCCAATAAGGACTTGTGTGAAAGAACCTAAAAATCACCTTAAAACACTTAAAATTTTGTTTGTCGAGTATGTAGATACTTTAAGACCTATGGTACACAAAGCTTGGTCCAAATCCAAGCAAATCCATTCACTTATAGCTCTTCTGAAGAGGACACTACTTCAGTGCTATCTCTGCAAGTGGTCATCCCTCACAACACTCTGAGGGAACGGGGCTGAAGCTGATGGGTGAAGATAAACCCTCCCAACCAATGCACAACCTTCAGGTCTTGTTGTCTTAAGCTGGAAATGGGATTTTGATCAATTATTATTAACTTTCTGCCTTCAAACTTCTGGGCTTGCCACGTTAACAGAAGCCCTACAGAAGCTAATCTCCAAGAAGAGATGATTCACAATTCTGTCAAGAACAGCTAATCATATATTTTTATGACACAATAATTGGGACTTTTGTCCAGAAAAGATGATTAATTCAACCACCTGCAGTACAAAAACCCCCACCAAACCAAACCCTTTACTTTGTGAATCTGAACCATTTTGCAAAATCCTCTACAATAAGGAGTGGTACACCTTTTTTTTTTATATCAATAGTTCTGACATTATATTGTTCTCTCAGTATCTCACTGTTCTACCCTCCTCCGCCTCGAAAGCACAACACATCCTTTCAAGTGTCCACTTTGCATTACTTAAAAATGTTCATGGCCTTTATCAGGCACATGTGGCACCCTTGTGCACTTCCAGAGTCAGTTTCTACTCTGAATACATCTCTTCTAACACAAAGTACACACTCATGACAGCTCACAGTATTAACTCTTATCTTTATTTCTCGAATCTCTAAGCCTACATTATGCTCTCATTTTCCAGCATACATTGTCATCTGATTGTTTCATTTAGGGCAGTAAGGGCTTCTAGAACATGAGGCCTTTATTCATGGGTAAGTGTTTTAGAGCACACTGAATTAACATTACTACTGTGGACATCTGATACCACAATTTCTAGCTTACCAAAGAAAAAGAATAAAAAAGATTTGAGGGACTTTTCCAAGCTCCAAGACCGTGTTTAAGACCAGAATTTACTTACCCTCCGCTCCATTCTTTTTAAGTTTACAGTTTATCCTAATAAACAGCCTTTATTTTTCTTCAGCTCCCAGGCAGGTGTCAGTTACACCCTGCACACTCAGCACCACAATTTATTCCTCTCACGGGCAGAAACTGGCTAAAGCTCAGTCCTTGAGAGCAGGACAGGGGAACACGTCCTTACCTATGTCCACTGCCATGCTTGTGACTGGTCACCTGCACTCACACAATGTAACTCTGGTGGCCTTTCAGACACGCTACAAGAGAAACCTTCTGACTTCATCATATGAAATTGCCTGAATTTGTACAGAAGGTGACGGTAGAGCAGCACAATCCCCAAATCTATCAACTAAAAAGCTGTTTGAATGCAACAATGCATCCTCAGTCCTCTAGCTACATGATTTTAAGTGTATTTCAGTTATATTAGCCTTTTATTTGCTAAGTAAGTTTCCATATCTCCCATTACTTTGTTTCCACACCTACCACAACAGAGAAATTACTGGCATTCCATTATGTCCAGGCTTCCTGCTTCACATTCTTTACTTCGAAAAACAGTCGGTTTAGAAGTTCTTTAGTTAGAAACAACTAAGCATTTGGTATTAAAAGGTGGAACTCCTAAGAGTTGTTATCACACAAAAAGAAGTATGCAATTAATAAACACTATTGGGCCATGTCCTTCTTCAAGTTTTAACTTTGGATTTTAGTCATTGGGGTTTTTTTCTGAAATAAAAGCAATACAGGTCATTTCAATAAGTTCTTTGCATGGATCAGAAGCACTGTTCACAAGAGAAGTATTCAGCTTACCAGTACAATTCCCAGGTGATACCATACCCCAGCAAACTCCAGTGTAAGACATCTCTGAGCACAGAATCAACTTTTTGGTCTTTTACTCAAGAAAGAAACCACCCTGCCCTGCTTTAGAAACACCACCTCAAGCCTCAGCACCTACTTGGGGCACAATTAATATGCCACCCATAACACAGCACCTTGTTGGATCAGCTCTGAAGTCAGACAGAACAGTAACCCTCCCATATATCATAAAACAGCATGATGTCAGAGTATTTAAAAATCAATATTAACATCCAGAAACACTAGTTTACTCTTTTATGCTTAAGGTAAAGTGCTTTTACATCTAATTTAGCACATTTTCAATTCCAAGAAAACCAAAACAAGGTACTCACACTGCCTGAATTTTATTAGATTTAGGAATATGAAGTTATTTTAGCACTAAAAAAGACAGCATCTTCTTGTAAAAATATGCACCCCTGAAACTGTGAGCATGCCTTATTCTTCCTGAGTTACACAGGCAGTATCATCTTGAAAGAGAAGTATGACAAAGCATCTTAACAGAAGATAATCTTACAGCACTGAAGTCTTACACTAATTTATCTTATGATTATAATACTTAAGTTGCATACAACAGTTTAAATTAACCTCTGCTGTGCACTTCATTTCCCAAAATTATGGTCCGGAGTTCCTCAAGACATTTGCTGACAGATACAAATCACCAAGAAGTTGAGCACAAATATTTAGAAGGAACTTTAGCACATGCTGAAAAGACACAGTACACGGGCCCCTGAACTGCAATAGAGATAACCCAGATGACACTGAGAATTAAAAGAGAAGCAGAAACCAAGGCGCCGACAGCTAGGGCAAGAGAGAGGAAACAATTTTAGTAGACAGGAAACCTCTGGCCTTCGGTGGTAAAAGCCAACTGAAAAATTCTACCCCAGTTCCAGCACGAGCAACCGCTGCCGCCTCCTCTGCCTCTTGTTTTCAAGGTGTCGCTCGTACTCCGGCAGCTCCTGCCCAGCTGTACCCCCGGCTCGGCAAACCCCGCTCCTGCGCCGAGGAGAAGCGGCTCCATCTCGCCCAGCCCTGCACCGGCCCGGCCCCGCTCTCCACGGACTCCCGGCTCCCCGCGGCCGCCATCCGCCCTGCCCGGCCCCGGGAGCCGCCCGCGGCCCGGCCCGACCGCCGCCCTCCGCCCCT
>VZTE01000636.1:864796-920411 GCA_013397775.1 Eulacestoma nigropectus | reverse complement strand
CGGCGCCGCCAATCCAGGCCCCGCGGGGGGACGGGCCTGCCCGAATCGCCGCAGCGCCGGCCCGAGGAGGCGGGACGGGGCGGGACGGAGCGGGGCGGGCGGGGACGGGGACGGAGAGGGGGACGGGGAGAGGGGTAGGGATTGAGGGATAGAGACTGAGGGTTGGGGACTGAGGGACCCCGGGCTAGCGGGCGCGGCCGGTGTTCCAGCGGCCGGTGTGGTGGCGCTCGGAACGGCCCCCAGGGCGAGGAGCCGCTCGGGCCCGCGGCCGGCGCGGGTGCGGAGCTCCGGCCGCTCCCGGTTCCAGCCGCTCCCGGTTCCAGCCGCTCCCGGGCGTGTCGAGCCTCCCGCGCCCCGTGCGGGCCGCCCCGATAATCCGCCGGTTCCAGGAACGCGGCGCTCGGTGCGGGTTTGTGTCACAGGCTCAGTGCAGGGTTCGCCGCTCACATCGCTGAGGGAGCGGCTGCGGCAGGAAACGTGTGCGCGACCAGGCACAGAGAAGCTGGTTGGTATCTAAACATTTCACAAATGGCCAAAAATTATCGGCTACCCAGCCAAGAAGGCACTTAACCCAGGAAACGTGCCCTGGTAGAGGTCATTTTATTTACCCTTCATATTTCCCAATTTGCAGCACGCAGAGAAAAGAAAATTAATTCTCTGTGTCAAAAGGTTGTTTTCTCAATAATGGTCTTATGCAATAAATTACAGCTTTTCTACTGCTTTTACCCTTTACTTAATTGCTCTTGCTTCTGAAGGCAGTTAATGATGACATTACAACATTACACCGGGTCAGAGTGATGCTGGCCTTAGCTGCCCCACATTTCTTTAGCCAACCCGTGGGTTAATTTGGCTGTGCCAATTATCTTCTCTTTAATAATTTCAGTTCGAATTAAAACATAAAGAATCCTGCAAGATCCTTCAGACTCTTTATTTCACACCAGCGTTGAAATTTATGATACTTTATGAGGTGATGGGACAAAAGTTAATTTATTTACTAACCAACATTTAGTGGGATATGTGAGCAGAATTCAAATTACTCCAAACTAGCCAATGCGAAGAGTTAAGTATAAATTATTAATTTTCAAACAGTTCCCTATCTTATCTGCAGCTGTAGCTGTGCCGAGGTCTGGGGTCCTGTTGCTCCAGGCATTATACATATGGTACATAGTAGAGGTTGCAGTCTAGGTCAAAAGTAGGTGCAGATAGCACGCAGACTGCTTTTCTCATTAAATGGCAGTGACAGTTCAGTGCTTGTGGAAGCAAATTATCACAGGCATCTCTGAGTTCTGTTTTTAAAAGTAGGATTCCTGCATGTAATGGAAAACCAGAATTACTGAGAGCAGCCGGAACCTGCCAAAATCTGCTTCAGTGAGGAACGGCCTGAGCTCACCAAATGGATGGTCAGAGCCTTCAAGCTGTTGGATGTCCAAGCACTAAACTCAGCAGTCTTAAGGCTCCCAGCTGAAGGAACTGAAGGAACTCAGCAAAAGACTGCATTGTGTGAGCATCACTGCATCACCTCAGTTTAGTCTTAATTTTTTTAATTAAAAATATATTCTATTTGAAGTATAGCTACAAGTGTATTCATCTAGGATATGTTTCTGTTCATGGCTGTCCTTGTATATAGGCAGACCTTTGAATCATTATACAAAGCTGATGTTAATGTTTCCAAAGTCTGGAGATAAGATAATGGTTGTTTCCTTAACAACAGCTTTTCCCTGCAGGAACAGAGCCAATGGCTGAAACTGTGGCTAACGGGTTGGTTTTGGCTGTGTTAAACGACAATCAACTCACTGGAGTCTCTGAAGATTTTTCTGCCCTCTCTTTGCATGTAACTTAGGCAACAACATGGACTAAAATTCATGACTTCAAGATAAATATTTTTGCACTTCGAGTTAGGTCCTCAACAGAGGCTTCTTCCATAGCATGGGACGTGCTGAGCAAAGGCTGGAGGCAGCCACTGGGAAAAACTGGACACAGCCTGTGTCTGACCAGGGTACCATGCTCTGGGCTTCATGGGAATCCTCTCCTAAAGACAAGTCTCAGTCAGGTGGAAGAGGGGGGAAAGGAAAAATCTCAGAATATTTGAATTATTCAGTGCTGTAAGAGTAAATCCTTTTGTTGGATAATTTATCTTCCACCTATCCTACAAAAAGACAAAGAGAAAAAAGTAATGCTTATTTATTTTTAATATTTCAGTATCCCATATATAAGTATACAGTCATTCTGAGAAACAGCAGCCTGCAGGCTCTAGACACAGGTATCCATAGTCAGGAGCTGCTTTTGAAAAGAATTATTTTAATCTTCTGGAATATGTGAGGGAGACATTTAAATGCCTTTAAAAGCAGTGCTTGAGCAGTCTGTAAAATAATAGGTAATATTTCTCCCCCCGAGCTACTGTGAGGCTCAGTTCATTTCTCTGTAATGCCCTCATCAGAATTTCACAGCTCAGGGCAGTTTAAAGCCTCTACTTTTGTGAGAAAAGAACATTACATGAGCTTTGGGGTTCCACATGGTTTTCACAAATCCCATTGCCGTCAGATCTTGGGGAAGACCCAAGAGCTGCAGGACAGCCCTGCTTGCAATTTTATGCTGAGAAGCTTTAAGAGGAATGAGGCAGCAGCTGAGCCTGAACGTGTGAATCTTGGCAAACATGGGTTTGTGTGTGTGAGAACAGCTTTACTGTTGGTTTGTTTGGTTGTTACCAGTGCAACATTAAATGCAATGGAAAGAGGCTTAGCATGGAAAAAACCCAAACAAGGCTCCAGCCCACCCAGTGTGTACAGAGCCCAGCAAGGGCTGGCAAGGCTGGGGCTTCCCAGTGCTTCAGCTGGCTCTGATTGTGGGTATGGAGGGGAGTATGAGCTTCCTGAATGCCACATTCCTTCCACAGCACTTGTGTGCCCATCTTCTGCTTGTCAAACACCACAGTGATAGTGTTCTCAGCACCTCCCAAATCCTTTCCCTGCCAATGGCTTCACTGCTATCTTTGGATCTGAATTGTATAACTTCCAAATTGCCCATCCTGTCCTCCACCCCATCACTTCTCCCCACACTGATCCCAGCCTCTGGGCCTGGCTCCTTGCTGGCACAAAGAGGCACAGCCTGGTCATACCCTCCCCAGGGAGCCTACCCAGCCAGCCCCCCAAGCCTGGCTCCAACTCTGCTTCTCTGTTTCTAAAATCCCCCTGGGAACTGCAGAAATTTTGAGCTCTTGTTGCTTCCTATGCTAAAGCACATTTTTCTGGGGTTTGGGGTTTTTTTATTGCTGCTTCATTTTTAAAGCTGAGCTGAGGATAGGTCACAGAATCATTAAGGTTGGAAAAGACATCCAAGATTATAGAGTCCAAACTTTGATCATCACCTTAGTTAACTAGACCAGAGCATTCATAACTCCTCAATTACAAAAGCAGGCAGGTCTCAAATCCAGCTGTAAAACAAAATACCCAAAAGAATGGTGGAGAGAAACAACATTAAAAAATTACAGGAATTTAGTCCTCATTTGCCCTTGCGATCTTCCTATTTCCCTCCCTTTTTTTTTTTTTAATTTATTTAAGGCTTCTAGACTGCCAAGTATCTGTGGAGAAACAGCTCTATGCAACTGTTCACATCAAGTTCTTGCACTCAGAGAAGACATATTCTGGAGCCAGAGGAGGTTCCAACGTCCGCCCATCTCCAGCACAGCCTCTCGTGGCTGCCAGGAGCCCCGGTGGATTCACAGGACAGGCTAAAGCAAGGCCAGCAAGGTGTGCAGAGGCAGAGCCTGGCAAGGTGTGGTGGTGCTGCCAAGGTGACACCCAGAGGCAGAGCTGTTCCCAGGGAACGTGCTTTGCAAGGCAGCATGGGTCAGGCAGTTTCAGTGAATTTGCACTGGTTTCTCTCAGACCTGTGAAACATTTTGGATGTTTCTCACATGGGTTTGTCTCTCCCTGACACTGAATCCAGACTGGGGAAATGGCCAGAGCACACCTGCAGTGATGCCACAGATTGCTGGGGAAGGGGCGACTCCCTGGGCCACCCAGAACAGCCACAGGCCTGCTGCTAAAGTCACAGCAAGGTTGTACAAACTGGTATCTGTATTTCAGTGTACCTGGCAAATGTACAAAACTCTAAAAGCCTGAAATCTGATCTGCACATGGGGGAGAAGTCAATACTCCTCCCTCTGCCAAGACCTTCATGAGTTAGGATATTCTGGCTGAGTGCTGGAGCACGCCAGAGTGCAACTATGGCAAAATCCAAAGCTGGGGGAAGGTTGGGGGACGCAGTGGCACTAAGGCTGCAGTTTGTCTGTGCAGGTATTGCACCACAAGGCCTTGACAATAATGTCAGATGCTCCAGACAATTTTCTGTTAATCAAGAAAAGCAAAGGGCAAAATAAACTATGTGTCCTGACCTTTCAGCTGCCAAGTCATTCACCTATTTTAAATCTATTCTGATGTAACAGAACAGCTGAAGATACATGTTTAAATCAGGCACATACACTGCATGCACAGGAGCATTAACATCAGGCAGCAGCACCCTCCTGCTCCTGCCTGGACAGATGCTATGGTTCTACACTGATGGGCCTAATTTAAATGGTTAGTTAAAGAAAAAGAGCATTGACTATAGACTAAAAATGAACAGCAGCCTTCAGATCCACAAATTCAAACCAACTGTCAGGAGGTCCATAATGTTTTTTGGGGGGCAGAAGGAGAATATATGATCAGGTCATTTCTGTTGTTTTTATTGCCCCTTGTCTTCAAAGGGAAAGTCAGAAAAATTAATCTGAAATAATGACATCTGTGACTTGAAAGTTACACGTCTTGCTTGAGTTGTGTTACTCAGAGTTAAAGTGGCCTTCATTTGATTTAGCTTTCTTCATTTTCCAAGTGAAGTACACTAAATCAGATTAATGCCCCTTAATTCTGAATATGAATATCTGCATGGGTCTTAATAGAACTTAACTAATCTACTTCAAAATATAATTCAGCTCAGGTTTCCTGAGTGTCCCCTTCAAGGAAAGACTCACATCAATAGACTTAATGGGAATTGTTCCTCGATTGTGCTGGCGTGAGATCAAAATTTCACTATCATAAAAATAGCCACATCTTACTCAGATGTCTTTGTTCTGAGAACATTAACACCCAACCCAGAGCTGAATGTATACCTGCTGAAATGGAATCAGAAATGGCAGCATGAAGTGAACTCTTAGTTACAAAAGAGGGATAAAACCCTGACTTTGGTTTCTCCAGCTGAGATGGAGAATGAGCATAGGTGGTCAGGGTCAGTTCCATGTTCTGAAGGTGTAAACAGTATGTATTGTTTTCATAAGGTTGATATAATTTAGGCTGTTGTGCAGTTCTAGACAGTGTAATTTCAAACCTGGATGTTGCTAGAACCTTTATTTACATGAACTTCACGGAGGTGTGAGGAACTGCTATCTCTGTGACAGTAACTTGTAACCTTCCACAAGTATGCTACTGAGCAGTAGCATACTTGTGGCCCATATCTGCACATCATCTTTTTCCAGCTGAGCTTTGCTGGGGAGGCTGGGCTTAAACAATGAGAACATGAAGGTGCAGTCACACCCCAGAACAAACAAGAGCCCAGCTTTGAAAGCAAACACAGGACTGGTGTTTTCTGAGGTTAAAGAACTGCCTCTGACAGAGTACTCAGTGCCTGTCCAGTCACACAAAATGATCATAGCCAAGATTCAGTCCTTCCCTGCTCTTCCTACAGCCAACCACCAGTGGCAGCTCCATCCTGACCCATTTCTCCAACAGATTCTGACCCAGCCTCCAAAGCCAAATGTTCTCAGTGCCTCCACAACTGGATTCTTGTTCTGGACTTCACATTCTCCTTTAGCACTTTAGGAGGAAGATCTCAGCACAGAGATATACTAAATAACATCTCACTGTGCTAATCATTCAGGTGGCTAAATATGGAACCTGTGCTCCTTAGGATATCTATTCTAGGCAATGAAAAGGGAGAGGTTCCAAACAGGACTCTCAGTGTCAGTACCGGAGAGCAGAGCAGCCTCTTAGCTCAGACATGCCAGGTAGGCATCTTGTGAGGCACTGAGAATATTCTGCTCACCTTACCTGTGTAATTTTCATGACCTGATGCATTATCCAGTCTCCAAACCTACCCAGGTGCCCTGACCCTTCTGTCCAGCTCCCACAGCCACCCCCTATTGCCACCTCCTGCAAACAGCATCACACTGAGCAGGGCAGCATCTGGCTCCATGTGGCCTTGGGGTTTTCTGAGAGTGCCAATAAATCTTCCAATTAAATATCGCTCAGTAATCTATCCAGCAGGAATTCCTGAGTCAAAATTTCAAGTGCTGATGGATAATGTAATCTGTTTTCCACATAAATCCAATGCGATATACTAAGAAATCTGAGATGTACATGCAGAGTCTGCGCTGGAATAAAAAGTAAACTAAACACAGTCTAAGCTTTTAGAACATCAAATCCAGATTCCAGACAATGTTAAGACCTTCCAGATTTGAGTGAGACTCACCAGTCAGTGTTGCCTTCCACTATGTTCCACTATGACAGAGAATTAATTTTGATATTCAAAGCCTTCCAAAACCTGCATGTTTTAAAAATAGCAAAATTTATTTCTTTTGAAGTATGGGCTTGTAACAGCTATTTAGGAACCTTTTACTGAAGTCAGATGGATCTTGAACCTCCCCTGGGGATGGTTTAGATGTCAGTGTTCATCCATTAACAGATTGGAAACTGTCCAGGGCAATATTGCAAGAAAACACACCATGTCCAGGCTTTCTTCCGGTTTCTTCCTCTGTTAAAAAAGACTCTCTGGGCAATTCTCTACAAATAAATCCAAGGTTAAATATGATAAACAGGGCAAGGAATGCAGAGGAATTCAAATGGGTATTTGCAATGCATCCTGCTCACTGGTCAACGGTATTTCTCTCTAGTCAGAAGGGGAGTATAAACACTTGGGCAGTGAGAACCTCATCTTGCCCTAGTTCCATCACTTATTCCTGCTCCTTGTCACTGACAGTAAGTGTGCAAAGGTGTACTCTTCATCAGCACAGTGCCACATGCTGAGTGTGTAACCCAAATTCCACCTAGACCCAGAGTTCAGGCAAAAGCTTATGAGACCCAAACAGGTTTAATGTTGCCTTTCCCCAGGTATTCTTTTGTATAAGAAACAACCAAGCTCTCATACACAAGCAGGCAGCTGAGAGAGGAACAGCCACCCTATGAAAGAAGGCAGAAAGGCAAATCTGGAGGAGAAGCTGGTACCTTCAGGGTTTCTGCCAGCTGAAAATATTGGCTTGGAAGATGCAGGAAGGAGGGTAGTGCTTGGAGTGACAGGGAGCTCCCAGCTCCTATGGGAGCAGCCTTCTCTCCAAACCAGGCAGAACCAGATGAACCCTACAAGAATGACCTTGAGAATAAAAAAGTACTTCTGGATAAGTGCTGGCTAAAAGGATTGAAATTGCATACAGGGAAAGAGACTATTGTCTGATTCCTCTGATTTTAGAGGAAACAGAATTTTGTACTTTCTTTGTAAATAAAAGGGCTGCATTAAAGTACCTGCGTGATCAATTTTCCCTGCTATTAGAAACAATCTGCTGGGCACAAAACCTTTTAAGTGCTTTGGTCAAAGATGGGACATAAAAGCCCATTCATTTCCTCATGGAAAGGCAGCAACTTCATCCCTTTGACTGCAAGTGCACAGAGCTTGAAAAGCCAAAGATACATGAAGGGGACGTGTGCTGGGGACCTGATAATGCTGACACTCCTCTGCCCTCAGCCTCATCTTTCACTGACAGAAGTACAAAGCAGGTGTAAAGGAGCTTTGTGATTTGTACTTTGTGAAAAGCACCAAGTGATTTTGGACCAGTGAAATGACTCTAGAAGACACAGCAATCAGGGGGACACAGCCCTCTCCATGTTTGTATGCAACAAAGAAAACACAGATGTGACCTTTGTCAGCAGTCAGTGCACTCATTAGAGTGTCAGAGATAATAACTCTTACACATGAAAATCTGACCGACATATGCTACAAAAGAGGAAAAGGCAACAATTTACTTAAGTCTCTATTATACTGTTAATGATTATAAGCTGAAAAACTAGACCATAATGCAGGAAACTTGTAATTAAAAAGCATCAATTATTTTCTCCTTTCAGGGGACATTAGTCAGGTTTGCTTTCCACAGTCCCATTGGGATAGGCATGTAGGGCTGTGTGATTCATTCTGGAACAGTCAGAAAGGAAGCAACTCAGTGGGAAAAGATCAGCTTCAAGAAAAAAAAAAAAAGGAAAAGAAAATTATAGTTAAAGACACCCCTTTCACTGTTTCTTGTTTGGCAAAGCACAGGTGTGTGTCGAGTTGTTTCTAACAGAACAGGCCTTACCTCCCTCCAGCCATGACTAAACTGGATTTCTGCAGTGTACACAACGTTCTGAGGCTCCAGGGCTGAGCCAGCTAATACCTTCAGTCATGCTGAACATACCATCCTTCTGTAGAGATCAACTGGTCCCCGAGCTCCCTGGGAAGAACATGAATCTCTCTTCAGAAGGCTGCAAATTTCCCCTCTCTGCTGCCTGAAGCTCCCTGACTCCCAGCCAGGGTGGACAGATCATCTGAAGGCTGTTAGAGGCTCAGCATTCACAGGTGGAACCAGTTTTTCAACAGTGCCAATGTGTGCTGTAGGTCCATTTAGAGTGCTTCTTGCAGCCCTGAGGAAGTGCCTAGAAAATGTGATCCATCACTTTGTGTGCAAGGACTGCATTCAGACACCCTTGGCTTTCTGTGATTCCAGCTCTGCCATGGATCACACTGCAGAATCAGAGCTCACCTCCAGCCACCCCTGAGCTTTTGCCTCCTGCAGCTACTGCAGCTCTCAGCATTCCTAATAAGAATGTCTTGCTGTTTAAAACTCCTATTCCTTTAATCAGCATAAAGTTGAAACAGAAATATTTTTAAAACTCAAACAGTAATAAAATCAAACCTAAGCTTTGCATTAGGGGAGACTGAGATGTTCATCATGCTTTAAATAATTTAAAATTATTCAAAAGCAATCTGTATTTCCTATTGACAATCTCATGTTAGTTTAATAACCTCTGTGGCTGTAATTTTCATTAATTGACTTACACTCTGATCACATCTTAATAGACTTGACAATTTTTTCTCCTATTACACTCTCACAGCCTATTATCAAGCAAGGATGCCAAGTTCACTCCTTCCAGTAATACCATGATTCAGCCCACTTAAGACAAAGCTCTCTGTCCCATCTTTGTCAGCTTCTCTGTCCCCTCTGCTCCCGAGGACAGACCAGTAGCCCTCTTTATCACTGCCTTGGGTGCACTTATCCCCACACAAGGCAGAGAGTTTCCTAAGCTGGTTGGAGCTTGAGCCACTCCAGAAGGTCCCACTGGGAGACAGGCTGGGAGGGTGGCGAGAGCCCCAGGGAGCTCAGGAGTTTGGCTTGGATTAATTCCATGAGGACAGCACTCACTCAGAGCTCTGAGCAACGCAAATTCTCAGGAAAGACTCTTCTGCCCTTGCAGCGCTGTCTCATTGATTTGCAAAGTGAAACTGTCAGTCACAGTGGAGACTTGGCTCTGCCTGTAGTTAAAAAATGAATAAACAACAAGGCAGTGCAGAGGATATAAAGGCAAGTTCTCCCTATGCAGAGCTGACAGTGCTTTGTGGAAACAGGTGATTTCAGTAGTCACAGCTCCTCTGCAAGTACTCAACAGGGCTTGGATTATGCCAGCCAAATAACAGTGTAAGAGGATGTTTTCTTTTGACGCACACGTTCCCAGGCTGGTGCATCACACAGCCCCCTTGGTGCCTCAGGACTCCACATCCTCATCCAGGACTGACACACTGGGAGCAGCAGAAATGAACCTGGATCAGTGGTGCCATTACCTGCACCAGGGCTTTTGGTTAACATATATATTTTCTGCTTCTCCTAGTGGGCACTTGACAATGGTAAACACAGGAATGTCTGGGACAAGCCACCTCCACAGCGCTGATTCTCTCACAGCACATTCCTCAGAGCATCACCAACACCATGAAGTGTGGAGCTGTTAAGGTGACTGGACTGATGGGTTGTTTCTTCCCAAACCTTCCACAGTCTGGAGGATTTCTCTCCACCAGCCCTGCTCATTCCCCTCTGTCTTTCCTTTCATCTTCTTTTAACTTTCTTTCTTCATTGTAATGAGCCTTCAATCCAAGAGCTCCTTTTATCTCCTGAGTAAAACATTAAAACAAAAAGATAACTACAGAAAAATCAGGGCAGTAACCAGAAGACAATGAACTGTCACATTGGTCACTTCTGGTTTTCATTCAGTGAAAAAATTGTTATATTTTTTGTCATTGCCCCAAAGAAGACCCTGATTTCATCTCCCACTCTTACACTTTCAGGATTACACAGAAATATATTGCTAGTCTGTTCATTTCAAAGGCAGAATCCATCTTTACTATGACTAACAGTTTAGCTGTGGAATTTCTCCTCAAACAATACCTGTTGGATCTGAATTCCTCTTAACCATGGGAATGTGGTCCAAACAGTGTGAGGTCCATTTCTAACAATCATCATTAGAGCTTCACACACAGTCCAGATCCAGGTTGATGGGGGCAGAACCTGAGAGCTTTGCAGTGTCTGCTTTGCCCTTTGCTGCTTTGTGCTCAATCTTTCATTTCAGCTTCATGCTGTTATTCTGTTTGTCATCACACTTTGCAGTGACTCCCTCCCCGAGGAAACTGTGATTTCTTTTGCTATTACATTTAAAATTTAACTACAGTGATTATTTCCTGCAATGGTGAGAATTTTTTCAGTCTTCCCACTCATCACGTTTGTGGCTGGTGAGAAAATAAATTACCAATTTAAATATAAATGCTCACATTTAGCTGAAACCTCCCATGCAAGCTACATTCTCATGACTGCTCAACTCTCTAATGGGAGCACTTGTGATTTAGAGTGGAACATTTCAAAGCATGAAGGCAATAAGTCCCACTTTTTGTGATTCCTTAGATATGTCAAATTGCTTATTACCTCCCAAATAACCACAGAAGTGATGTTTATTCTACTTTCACCTATTCAGAAAGGCCTTGAAATTCGAAACAACAAAATGTGCTAGCATTTTAAATCTGTACTGATAATTTATTGCATTCAGTTTGATTTCTAATTTAATTGGTGGCGTTCTTTTTTCTATTTGATACCTCTGTTTTTCTCAAACTTTGTTTCTTTTCCCTGTGCCTGCCCTCTCCCTTGCACTAGATGGGCTGTACTCAGTCTGACAGCATCACCTCCCCTGCCCCCAAAAGCTGGGGCTCAAGACAGCTCAATGATGAACTGCAGCACGAAGAACTTGAAGCGAACCAAGCTCACAAAGCAGCAGGTGGAACAACACCGCAGAAAAGTAAATGAATGCTGAGGTTTATCAGGAACTGCTCAAAGCAGTGCCCCAGCATTAACAAACAATCCACTACCCTGTGGGAGAGGGGAAGAAGCCACGGTGGGCAGGTTGACATTGCCTTTAGGATACTGTTCTTTAGGAGTGGCAGAGGTCGGGAAAAGGCGGGCGAGCGCCGCAGGAACAAAACATTCCCCCGGCTCAATTAGATGTGAAAGAGTCGGGCCGGGGCGCAGCCCGGTGCTGTCCCCTGCAGTGCCCCCGGAGGCCACCAGGTGTCAGCCCGGGACCGGCCGCGGCTCCGGGACCTCGCGGGCGGCACCGGCCCCGCCCGGCCCCGCGGATCCGCCGCGGAACGCGCACGGAAACCGCGTTACACCGGGAAACGCGAGCTGCCGCTTGGCGGGGAAGGGAAAAGGAAAATAACAGTGCGGAGGAGGAGGGGACTTGATTCAGGCACTTCTGTGTGTCACCCCTAAAGCCTCTGCTCTGCAATAGGAAAAATATTCCAAAGTCACCCCCAACTGGGGGTGGGTACGGCTCCTCCCGCACGTGCTGAGTGGAAGCAGGATGCGGGGGAACTGCTCGGATAGGGAATGCCACAAGGGCCCTGGCCATGTGCCATCCCAATGGAACTGCCTGGACAAGGTCTGACAAAAGGGACCTGGACATGTGACATCCCTTTACTCTGCCCAAAAAGTAAATATTTACCAACATACCTCATTTTCTATTTGCTGAGCTCAACTTGGTGACAACAAAGAAATCTCATTTTTTGTTGTTGTTTTCAATAATGTATTGTTTGAGCTCCAATCTGAGCTTTGATTTGTTCAGTAACAGATTCAAGACTTATTTCCCGAATATTTCCAATGGGATAATGACGATTGTTTGGCACATGCTCCTATCAGGCCTCCTTGTGTAGCTGTTTACTCATGGGCCCATTTACCTTGTCTTCACTGGTGACGTCTGCTGATCTGTTGTCCCATACTCTGAAATACTTTTGTTATCTGCAAGACAAAACAGAAGGGCTCAAAGCACTGCACAGCACTCTGAGAAATGGACAGTTCACACGCTTCAGTAGGGCAAACAACTTGTATTAGACTAAATTCTGAATAATTTAGGATTATTCCAGACAAGAAACAAGCTGAAAGAGAGCAACAAATTCTTCCACTGCTGCTCCATCATGCCCAGATGATATTCTGAAGGCTTCGCAAACCCCAGTTTTCTCCCAAGCTTTGCCAAAGGCTGGGAAGGGTTTGTGGAGGAACTTTTACCTTTGTAATTTAGTAAAAGAATTACGTGAATGCAAGCACTCCCCCACTCAATTCTTAAAGCAATTTAGTGCATTTACCTGCTGTTAAACGGGTTCATGACTCCAGATCTAAGTGCCTGGAATCTGTTGCAGAGAGGGCATCTTCCAAATTCAAATCCGTATGATGGATCTGTGGCTCATCATGAATAAAAAACTTCACAGGCATTCATTGCAACAGGAATGTGGCAAGATCCAGTGCAAAGTTCAACTCAAGAGTTTTCTTTATTAAAATACCTTTTCATATTCCTTATACTAACGCATTTGCATGGACACTCATGGGATGCTGAAAGAACATTTGTCAACAGAAGAGAACTATGAAGTCAGTCAGTTGTGACAGGCTCATGAGACAAACAACATTTGCACAG
Source organism: Eulacestoma nigropectus (assembly GCA_013397775.1). NCBI lineage: Eukaryota > Metazoa > Chordata > Aves > Passeriformes > Eulacestoma > Eulacestoma nigropectus. Next base: position 907,356 of record VZTE01000636.1, on the reverse strand, counting down.
GGAACAATAAATTAGAGATACTGATCAGTAACTGGAGCTTGAAATTTTAAACATTTGGAATGGAGGATGTAAACCCCTTTTGTGTTTCTTGCTGGTTTTGCACCTTTGATGCAATGCTTAAAGCAGTAATTATATATGTATATACAAACCCATGGCCTCTTTTTCACTATTTTCTAATTAAAATTAGAACCTTCTTACCTGTGGCCCAGATGTCATAGGAATTTAATCTGCAGTAAGAAAAGGAGAGCAACTGCAGTGTCAAAGGCCAGCTGGTTAAGGGGTTGTATTAGGGCTGTTGTAAGGGCTGGTTAAGGGGACAGTATCTTTTTTCTCTTTTGTTTTGTGTTCTTTTTTTAAACGAATGCAGCCAAGATAAACATGGGCTGCAGGTTAGATCCATGTCCAAACTGGATCCATGTTAGTGGTTTATCATATTACAGAGAAAAAGGATAGGTATGGAATTCCATACTGGACAAACTGGGCACAAGTACAACTTCAGGTCTCTCCTAAAATCAGAGGAATAAGGATTGTATATAACAGGATTTTCAGGTACAAACTCACTGACCTGGGTGTATTATATCCACTCAATGAAGACTTATCATAGAATCATCCAAAATAACTGTGATGGACAATCATTTCTTGAAGAACCATCACACCAAATTAACCGACAAGCATCAGAACTTTTAAAGGGGAGAAGCAATTTAGCAAAGAATAAAGACTGTTTGTGCCTCTGATAGAAGCACTTGGTAAAGTCTGAATTTCTGAACAGTTATTCAAGTTTTTAGGGAGCCCAGAGCTCATTCTTCCCTCAGGCCCTCCTTGCAGTGTCACACCCCGTGGGTTATAACTGAGCTGGCTCCAAGCCTGGTAGCAGTCCAGCTGCTGCAGCACAGGGAGCTCAGCACGAGCTGCAAGACCATGTCAAGGTACATCCATGGCTGGCCAGGCTGTGCTGAGCTCTGTTCTGCCACAGTAGTGCCACTGATAACCAACTTAGCGAGTTTAAAGCAAGCTTAGATATTTCTATGTGCTACTAGTATCACAGTAGTTGCTGCATTGTAGAAATGTACTTCCTCAGCTGTAGCTTCCCCTTTGTTTCCTTAGAGCATGATGAATTGGAGGCAAAAAAGGCAAAATTGCATTAGCAGGAGAAATTACAGATGAGAACCCGGGTCAGTGGTTTTTAGAGCCACTCTCCTATGAGAATTTTTATTCGTCATTTTTTTCCGTTAAATGCTTTAGGAACATCTCTATTGTTCCTCCTAAGGAAATAAACTTTGAAAAGACAAGTCTGGCAAACTCATAAATAACTGCTGCAAAGCCTTTGAAACATTTGCAACATCTTCCATCTTGGCTTGTTTTCTTCTCCCAGCTGATCTTTGAGGTGACTCTTCTAGGTAGCATCAGGATGCCCATATATTCTCTGTTGGCAAAAAGAGCAAAAGACAAAAAACCAAGGTGTGAGTATTACTGTGCCCCTAACCTCTGTCCTGTAACATCGTCCTTTAGAACCCTCCACAGTGAGCTAATAAATACTCACTGTTCTCTGGGGAGATGTTAGTGTTATCTTCATCAGATAGAAAAAGAAGACAGTGGGAGATTTAGAGTAACAATTATGAGCTAGACCACAAAACTGTTAATCACCAACATCTCTAAGTGGGTGCTTACCGATAAAAGTTGGATTTTTAAGGGAAATGCTGACACTTAACATATCTGGAAGTCAGATCCCTTATTTACTAGGAGATGTTCAGCTGCCACAGTCAGACCCCAGCTTCAGACCCAGGAGAATGAAAACCTTTCCCTAAGGGCTGGGATCTCACAGGGAGCAATGCAGCATCTGACTTCTGGACACCATGTTCCTGCAAGAGCCATGCTAGAGGTTATCTCCAGCACACAGCAGGGCCAGAATCCTGGCACTGGGAAGCACAGAAGGCAGATGGAGCAGTCCTCTACACCAGCCAATGGGAACGGGCAGAGAGAGATCCCAAACTTCATTGTTTTTACATTATATGACAGAAATAATTCTGCCCACTGGGGATTCACAACTGTCAAGTCTTTCCTGACATTGGTTGCCAAAGTAAGTCTCCCTCCAACAAATTTCTGCTCAGGGTACATGGTGGCCTCTAACCTAACAGTTTAGTCTGTCAGCACCAAGGCGCCTAATTCCTTTTGTGGACTTACCCCAAAGGATTTGCCCCATGAGTCAGAGGAATTCCTGGTTTATAATTCAGTGTTTATTTCAGAGTATCACCTTGTTTTTCATATCCTGACTGCCTGAAATCCCCCCCCAATTTTAAATGGACACATCCTTCATCTTCCTTTCCTGTCTGAAACTATTGTGCCATGTTACTGTGCACAGTTAAACACAGGCCAGGTCCCCCTTTGGAGCTGGCAATGTGAATTCCTTTAACACTGAGAAAATACTTTTGGGATCACTTAACTAAGATGAGAAAGTAGCTGAATAACACCTAGAAATTCCTCCAAAGAACTATAAATTGTACAGGTTTCTGTCTCAGAGGGCACATGCTGAGGTTGGACAAATAGGCAGCTAAAAGTACACGATGTCCTCACGTACTGCCAGTCCTCCTGAACCCCTAGGACAGAACCAAACAAACAAATACACAAACACATCTAGGAGGTAGCAGGAGAGGAGGAGATATGAAGTCAGAACATACTGCTGAGGTAAATTTGACACAATACCAATTAGTGTTTGGCGAAGTGGCTATCTCATTGTCAAGATATTTCCTTTAATATGTTTTCAGAAACTGGAACCATTAAATAACTTAGAAAGATTGCCAGCTCTGATTTCAGGAAGGAAACCTCCTCCCAGTTCCTCTCTAAGTAATTCATTTCTTTTGCAAATACTTCCTATGGATGGCATTTAAGATACAAATTTCTGAAACAGAGGAGATGGAGGGAAGCAACCCTTGACATAAAACTTGAGGTTCCTTTGTAAATGGCCTAAAAATCCAAGACATTCAGGTTCAAGGTACTCTGGACTGCAAATCAGTCACAATCTGTACTGCAGCTGGGCCTTTATATAGTTCAAGTAATTCAAATTCTGACTGATAATTTTTCTAATGCACCACCTTTCTTGACATAATACAAACACTTTCAATGCACCTGTGTCAGTATACAGTGTTTACTAAAAGCCTGAACTCAACTTTGTGATGGTATCTCAGTGAAGAAGAAGCAAAGTTCCTAAATTTCCTTGCTGGATTCTGTTTATTCTGACAGAAACTATGTAGGGGCAAATGCACAAAAGCAGGACTAGCAGCCATTAAAATGATTTGCTACACCTTCCTTCTCCACAGTGCAGTTTTCTGTTCTGCCTGTGACGTCTGGAAGAGCAATGCAGAACTGAGTGTTAACAGACTTTATCTGAATGGTGGAACCCGCATTATTGGAATTCAGGGAGTTGAAAGGATATCGAGATCTGATGAGTCTCCACCACCATTAATGAAATAAAAAGGCTGTGTATCCTCCCTGAAAACAGAGCTCTTAGCAAAATACTCTTCTCTGCTGTGGTCCTTTGTGGTCCTGTGGTCCTTTGTCTCACACATCTGGAACATCTCTTACTTCCTAAACAGAGTCGCGAATTCTACAACTTTTTTGACAGGCCACTCCAGCTAAGTGATCCATGTGGCATTCCATGTGATTCAGATGCCAGCTGACCAGCCGGGCTCCTGAAGGTCCCCTTCCACTCACAAAGTAAGGGAGCAGCAGATCAAATGCAACTTCACCTCTGAGCCAAGCACTTAATTTGGCTATCAAGAAGCAGAACAGCTGGGGAAGAAGTTTAAGCCACTTGATCACTTTATAAGGAGCATTTTCCTTTTCACGAGTAGGATCAACAACTCCTCATTCGGACCAAACCCCTGAGATACATCACAGTTAAGCATGTGTGAAAATGAGCTACTGAAAAAAAAACAGTTGCAAGAAAATAATGATAAAAAGCACCTTAGTAGCTCCCTGCCTCTTCTGTGCTCATCTGTGTGGCCTGTAAAGTGTTGAGAGGGAAACAGAGGGAATGGAAAATCTATAAAGAAATTCATCTCTCCAGTCCAATTTTAGGTCACTTATTTGGAGAGTTCAGAAGAGGGATGATGCTGCTTTTTGTCACAGGCTTTATTGGGAACAGAAGTGGGAATTTAAGAAGCAGAAGACAAGGCTCTGTTCTTTTGCTAAGTCCTTTAAAGCACTAATAATTTGGAAAAGGGAATAGTTACTATGTTAATACATGAACAGTATACCTAAGGAGGGGACAATGTCTCAGACATGAACTGAATAAGGCAACTTTTGGGAAAACTCAAGCAAGATGTGCAAGTGTTATAAAACTGACTTTTCTCTGGGGTGTTTCTGAAAATGAGATTACTTATACAGAATAACTAGTTTTATTACCCTTCTAGTGTTAACAAGAGAGTAATAAAAGAAACACAAAGAAAACACTGCCCTCAGCTGACACTTTTCTTCCTTGAATCTGACATTACTTCATAGATTGTCTGATTTAGCAAGCTTTAATAGCCCAATTAATTATGAAAGTGATTCACACAGGGTCGTCAGTGCACTGACCTTTTATTATACTTCCATGGAGAGATATTTTACTCACTTTTGGCCACAGAAAAACAAAAAAACATCTTCATGTCTATTAGAAATTATGTAGGCTGTGGAAAAAAGAAGACAAAACCTCCTCCCTGAGCTTACACCTCATGTCTGTCACAGCCACCCTTGACCATTTTTCTTTTGTGTTGGACAGGGACAAACTTTCTTCTGCCTAACTCTCCAAGAAATGCCTGGCATAACCCAGGGGAGAGTTCAGCTCAACGTATTTTTAGAAAACTGAGAGCAAAGAATAAAAACAAACCTTTAAACTAAGAGAGACAATGACACTATAAACCCTCCTGGCCTGTGTTAATATGAGTCTGTTTATTGTAACACAATCTGTGACCTTCAGTGCACTGCCAGTGTCTGTAAATAATACAATGGGCTGCCTGTGTATCCCGTGGGGATGGGAGTGCTGATGGAGCCTTTCAAAACTCAAATGGATGCCATAAGCTGACGTAGACTGTGCTATTGTGATTCTTATTTATGAGTCTCTCCTTTTTTTTCTTTTTAAGTACAAGCTCCAAAGTCACAAAGTGGGTGGCAGAAAAAACAACCGTCTGCTTAGTCTGAGTTGGATTTGATAGCTTATCTAACATTCATAAAAGTACTCCTGAAATGTGAGTTCCCTGCCTCTCAGATCTCCTGAGAGCAGAGTAACAGCTCATTCAACATATTTCTTCTATTTAAAAAAATTCCATATTTTGACACTGGCTTCTTAGCACTAAGAAGCTGTTCACCACCTACAGAACCTTCACGAAACTCTCCATTTTTTAGCTGAGATCCTCCATATATGGATGGTACTATTCCCACTTCTTGGTTAGAACAGTGTAGCGTCTCTCCTGCTATGACCCAGCTATGACCCAGCTTTGTACTCTGCAATAAAAACTGTTTGCCTTCAAATTTTCTTACAAGGTCTCAGTTTAGTGCCAGCCCTTGGAGTCATCCCACCTGCTCTACCAGTGGATGAACACAAACCCAGGAGGAAACAGTCACAGACAGTGGATAAAAGGGATTCACTGAACTGTGGGCTGATCACCATTCCTGCTTGGTTCAACTGCTCACACCTTAGAAAGGAGCTCACCCCTCTGGTCATTCCAATCACAGGGTGTGTGTGTGAACAGGCACATCCCAAGCAGATTCACTGGCACCAAGCAGTCTGGAGACTGACAGATGGGGCTGGAACAGCAGCTCTGTCCCCAGTGATACATTTACCAGTTTAGCAGTTTTCACGTGCAAATATCCAGTGCCTCAGGTCCATCAGGAACAGCAGCCATCCCTCACCTTGTGCCATCCTGCCAGCATTTGTGGCACAGATCCAAAGCTGCGCAGGTGCTTAACATGAATAATGAGCAGATCATTATTTGTGCACCAGCACCACTGAACTCCAGTCTCTTCTACAGACTTCTGAAACTGACCATTCCACAAACACAGGTTTGAAAGCCTGATTCATAAAAATACGTACAAAGGGATTGTCCCATATCTGTCCTGCAAAGGTCCTGAGCAACAAATAAACCATATCAACACTTGAACACTATCTCACCAGACACACAATAATCTCAACCCATGTCACTATATTTAACTGCTTGCATAAAATGTATACTTACAGAATGCCTGTTTTCCATAGAATCTGCAAAATAAAATACAATGTATAAATTATGAAGTGGCACCTTGCAGAGTGACCGGTTTTATGTTCCAGAAAATACAGGTTTAGGTACTTCAACCTTTTTGTTCACTTTGCAATGATGTAAAATTCCTACCTACATCTAAGGTTAAAGCTCTGGGCTTTAAGGAGTATCCAAGTTCTAGTTTAATCCAAGTACAGGGGTGAGACCAGACATTTCAAAGACCACATTGAGCAGGACCTGTTTGGCAGCTTTCCTGACCATGTGTTAGAGCAGAAGTCTCTACTGAGGGCACAATCTGTTAACTGGACAAAAGAGAGTCTTCCTTTTAGAGGCAAGTTCTCATCAGCATTTTACTTCCTAATCCAATTCCTTGCCAGGAAAATAATGTATTTCAGAAATCCAGGGGAGGATATAATTTTCAGGGCCAAATAACATCTTGCAAAGACACCTGACATTTTATTAATAAAAAGTTGCTTGTTCCCAGTGAAAAACCTGAGGGCCAGCAAGCTCTTTTCCTTTTAGGGTCAGTGAACTTTAAGATTGGATCATAGGCTTTGTTCAAAAAAAGTGGATTTAGCTATTCAGAAATGTCACAGAATACATTCAAATACCAAAACATAAATATTTCTTTCCCCTCTGAAAGTAACTCCAGTTTTAGGAGAAGACTTCCAAGTCTTGTTAAAAGTGCTCGTCTGTATGTTCTGTTGAGATACTTCACATGTGACAAAAGTAAGTGCTGAATCTTGAAGGGCACTTTCTTGGAAAGTGTATCAGATTCACTGGAGAGAGGCTGTGTGAAGGAAATTCATCTAATGTTCACAGGGGTTGGACTGGGGCTCTGGGTTAACCTTCCAAGTATTTTTTATATAAATGGGGGTTAGTTTCTGAATCTATGTTTTTTCTAATTATGTATTTTTTAAATAGCAAATTAAAAAATCATCTTCCGTAGGCAGAACACTTATTTAAATTTTGAAAAGTTCCCTGATATCACTAACTAAAGGATATTATGCAGAATACTACTACCATTATTAGACCCTAATAAAAGTCTTTTAGAAACTCCCTTGTCAGCCAGCAGAAGTAACAAGGAAACTGAAAACAGGTGAAGGTCTCTGGCACAGTACATTCTGAGTTTTCTACCCAGAACTTTTAGCCTAAGCAAAGGATTAAAAACTGGGGTAACTACAGCACCTAACACCAGTGCATGAACTCAATTTTAGTATAAAATTGATCTCAATGTTGGGCAAGATTGATCCACATATGTTTAGACATTAGGAAACAAAATAAGAAGTTACATGGAACGCACACAAAAGCTTTTTTGTGTCCCGAAAGCCAACAGACTTGAACAAAACCACTGCTGACCCAGTGCTACATCAAAGCTTGGCTTTAAGTGGACAAAACCATACATAAGGTTTATGAAGTGAGGCATTAACAAGCTGTCGTTTAGTCTCTGTCACAATGTATTGTTCTCACAGGAAGGAGGAAATGAGAAATTTTGTGTAAATTCTAGACTTCAAACAACGGGATGTCGGCTACCCAAAGCTCCGAGGTCACAGTGACAGCTTATCCCGCCTCCTTGTTACCTGTCACCCACATCCAGAGCAGCAGGGGTTTCTAGCTGAGTGTCACAGCTCTGCCAGGAAATGTCACACTCTGTGTTCCTGGGAAGTGCTGCTGCAAGGCAGGGTGATTTCTACCAGGTACCACTCAGGGAACCAGCAGGTAGCCACTAATAAAGGCACAATGATACAGTGCTTTTGCTGATTCTTTGCTATGTCAATCTATTCACAATCTTTTTATTTCATGCTTGTTAAAAAAAAAAAAAAAAAAAAAGAGGTGGTTTTGCTTTTTTTACTGGTTTTACTGAAGAACATTTAGTGTTCTTCATAACATACTCTTCATAAATACAGAAGAGAGATTTTTCATAACACCTGGCTTTCCCTTACTGCCAAAAATGGAGAAATGAGAAATATTGAATTTTAGACACCCAAAAGAATTGGTCAAGCTTCTGTAGCAGGGCAAAAAAACAAGCTCCGTGTTTTGTAAAAGGAATCAGAGCTAAAGGTCTGATACTGGTGATTTCTAAAATACTGCCAAGTCTAAAAAAGGTAGGTGGTTTTAGGGACTTCTGATGGATCTAAACTCTTGCTATTGCTTCCAGTTGTTGGGATTTTAAATTCAAAGAACACATTTTTACAAAGGAGTACACATAGCAGGAACTTAAGACACTGTCACCCTCACCTGCTCTACCATTTCTTGTTGCTAGAGGTTATGGAGAGGAGAACATGCACCTAACAGCTGCAATTGTCAATCCACCTCCAACCCACCTCCAGCCCTGGTGAAAGCCAAGATGTCAGACTATGAACCGAAGGTGCTGAACTGCAGACACACACAGCGTTCTGCCAAGCCCTTTACTGGAGCAGTAGCTTTCATCAGGGAATCTTGGCAGGCAGCTTGGGAACAGCTCTGACACGGGGCATGCACATAATCCACCTCTTGAATCAAAGGTTCAAGCAAGGTCAGAAGCTCCCTGCATATTTGTGCCTTACTGAAACCATCTGGCTTTGCCTGATCTTTGGCTGAAGCTATTGTAAGCATTTGGCTCTGGAATCAATGTCTCACAGATCCAGGCTTTAGTCTAGAATATGTCTAGAAACCTAAAGATCCAAAGAGTTTTTAGACAGGAGAGGGGACAAGTTATTTGCATGGGTTTGGACTGTCTGCAACTATCATGTGCTCATAATACCTGAACAACATGATGAATCCCCAGACCCTGCGAGTTCTTTCTATGCTGGAAAAGGATTCAGTGGGAAATTCTGGCTAAGATGTAGGTGTTAAGCCTGAGGCTCAGTAGCAGGAAAGTATTTGAGCAGATTTCCTGATTGCTAGAGCTGATTTCAAATGGGTTTGTTCCAAACCTCTGAATGCAATGGGGATTTCTCATGCCTCTTTCCACTGGGATATATTTATTTTTCCATAGCACATTGTTGGTTGCTGTAGGACTCTTAGAATTTCCTGTCTCACTGCTGCAATTGCTTCCAAGTGACCAATTCATTTTTCCAGACTTAGCAGCATAAAGGCTGGCTCTGCATTTTGTATGCTGGATTTCCACTTTCCTAATAAGAAACTGGGAATTGTTATTGTTACAATAAGCCATGATGAGCTCAGTCCAGTGCACATAAGATCAGCGCAGAGCCTGTCACTGGCTTCTGTGAGCTTTGGGTCTGACACATAGCAAAGATAGAGTTCAGTGAAGGAGCAAGAATGTACCAATAACATCATCTTCCACAGGAAGTGTCCTGGAAAAATGTAAGGAAATCTGTGAGCTGGAGTTGGCTCTAGTTCTTCTCAGCAACATGAACAGGACTGTGCTACCCCAAGAACTGGGATCAATGCTGAGGGAAGGGCTGGAGCTGAGATAAAGAACCAGCATGGAGATGCTTGGGCTTCCTGTCCCTACTGCCTCTTGGGAAGATGAAAGGTGTGATGGAAATAAATCATGCATGAAAGAGCCTCCACCCAGGCAGCTGAACTCATGTGTGACACATCCTGACCCTCCCTCAGGAAGAGCTGCCAGCCTAGACTGCTGGACTCCAGCACAGGCAAGGGAGGCAGCAGGGCCACAGCCATTTTATCGCTCTTGGCAGTCTGTTGATTTAGACAATTGCCTGTTTTGCTTAAGTTTTGGACTATATCACTTCTTTCTGAACAAAAAGCAGCAACTTTGGGACTGGGCTGGATATTCCTGAGTCACAATACGCTTTGGCCTTTTCACAGAGCAACAAGAGAAAGCAGGATTTTAAGGAAATTAGTTAATCCTGGTAAGCCTGAAGGACTTTTAGACAAAGGTGTTAGTGACCTGAGTGGCACTAACTGTGACCATCCCCCAAATTGCCATTTGGATGTAAGGTCTGATTTAAAATTAAGGCTTGAAAGTTTTTGGTATTTTACGTAAAATACTAAAGTAACAGCCCATTGCTCTAGAAAAGGCTTTAAAACAATACCCGGGTGAACATCCTGAACACTAAATAGCTTTCTGAATTAAACTAACCTTTCAGTAACAATGCAAGGACAACTTATCTCAGAGTTGCTTGCAGAGACAAAGTGATCAGCACCCTCCTTAAACTCTCATTACAGCAGAGGAAATCCAGCATCCAACCAGAGGCTGATATTATTTGACTTTCAATCAAAATATACCTGACTAGACTGGAATTTCACAAATTACCTGCTTTTCCCGCTGTAAATGAGTTAACTGTAGTTAACCACATGCAGGTCTTCTGGGATTTGAAATGTGCATTTGACAGTTTGTTTCTGTCCATCTTTAATGTAAAACCACCTCCTGAGTCCTGGCACTGAGAACGAGGAAAACAGCACAGCAGGGAGGATGGGGAGTCTTATCCACAGTGTGGTGGAGGCACTCAAATGGTAGGAGCAGGAGATAACATAGCCAGCACCAGGAAAATAAAAAGAAAAGGAATAATGACAGATGCTCAGCACACTGCCAAAGGCCTGGGGCTTGGGAAAGCCTAGACCATTATTGGCACTATGGATTCATAGTGCAGATTTTGGATAAGGACAAGCAATAGCTATAGAACTCAAAATACAAAAGTTGGTTACTGCTATGGCATCTGCCTTACTGGGGATAGCAGTGAGAGTTGTCAGAAAAATGAAGAGGAAAAATGTTTTAGCTCAGTCACAAAGAATTGCGTCAGTTATAACAACCACTGACAGTTCTTCAGCTTCCTCTCTAGTGCACACAATTTCTGGAATGCACAGACAACCCCTTCATATGACAAAATTTCTTATGAAGCACTCAATTCTAATTAAACAACAATAGTTACCTACAAACAAATAATAATAAAATGTTACATAGGTCTTTGGAGTTAAATCTGACAAACTGCATAGCTGACACAAATTCCCAAACACGTGATTTCCCCAAGGACACATTTGTCTGAATCATTGCCTTCCTGAAGTAGGTTGTACTCCTGGGCTTTTGCGCAAAAATCTCAAAGAAGAGAATGGTAAATCAACTTCTGCACCCACTAGTCATGTTCAACATCTTTCACAATTGGCATAATTTAATACACTTATATTTATATATATTAAAGTAGATAAGAGTATTTCATAGGGATCCTCCACTGCATTTACACTTTGCTACCTCACAGTCACAAAGCCTATCAAAAATCAAAGGTGGTGTTACATTAACTGTAACGTAGCACTGCATTGCTGGGTGATGCACTGCTTATCTAATTGAAACACTTTTCCTGTGTATCAGTCAGGAAAAACAGACGCAATTGAAACAATAAACTGGTACTGTGTTTCCAAGAATAACTGAAATGGTAGAATGTTATGCATAAAAGAGCAGGTGGACTGCAAGATTAAGGGGTGTTTGCAGATCCTCTGGCTAATTCAGCTTAGTCTTTCAATCATATCCCATTTTACTGCAGTTCCTACTTTATGGTATTACAGCCTTTTAAGTGCTCTTTGAATTTCAGCTCTGCTGTACCAACTTGGAGTTCACATCCTTCTGGTATCTAACACATTCTACTGTGCCAAAACCAGGGCTGGTGGATGGTGTGATAGTCACCCTCACACCTGGGCAGAGCAGGTGAGGGTTATGCAGCAGCTTCTGCAGCTTTTTATAGGTCCAGTTCACACTCCCTGGAGAACATTTCAGAATATTTGTAGCCTTGGGGTTCAGCCCTAAAATAAACTGTGTTTTTTCTCATGGTGGTCCTGCGTGAAGTGCCCGGCCACACTCGTAAGTGTGAAAGATATTCTGATTTTCACTGCAAGGCTGTGAATAATGAGTACAGGACACAGGCACAGGCACCAAGGATTCCGAAATTCCTTTGCCACTGTTGTCACTCTCTAAACACTTTGCCTTAAACAGATGACCTAATCTCTCTGTTTATTCAGCTGTAAAATGGAGATAAAAATTGCCATGTAAGTCTTCACAAGGGAAAATTAGGTAATGTTTTCTAAAACATTGGAGACCCTCACATAAAAGATTCCCTAGAGAAAGAATATTGTGTCAGAGATGGGAAATGCCTTATAAAATAGAAAAAATAGAAAATTAAAGCACAACAATCAAAAATTAAAAATGGCACACAACAAAGCCTGAATGAGGACAAAATGTTAACAGTTTGCAGCCCTAATATTTACAAATCTAGACTTCGTAACACAAAGAGAAGAGAGGAAATCCTTTCCGATTTACACTTTGACAAACTATGATGAAATAACCTTCTTTTAACCCATTGTTTCCGAACTCATTAGTGACAGAACATTTATAGACAGTAATTGCCAGCAAGCTGCTACTGCCCCCACACACGTCTGTGTTAGAGGAGCTGCTGAAATGATCATATTGCTTTAAAGGCTTTTAGAGTCTGTTGTTGGAGGCTTTAGAGATATTTGCTGGAGTTACATCCAAAGCCAATGGAATATTTTATAGCATGGGACAAACATGCTCAGTTAAGAGAGAAATGTTTCTCCTGAGCAGTCTGAGGTAACAGGATGTAGAATCCTGATCCCTAACGGGGCACATTCTGCTCTAGATTCAGATCCAGATGTATTGCCCAAATATTCAGCAGATACAGCACAAATGGGCTGATGAAGTAGATGTTACAAATATTAATATCACTGATTTATGAGGAACCATGAAGGTGTCATACAATTTATCAACTCCTGTGATTTTGTAGCTGCACTTTGGTATGTTCCTATGTGACTTGCAGCTCTTCTTTTTTATGGCACTTATCTTCTAAATATTCAGTCTAAATATTATCTTATAAAATATTCAGTCGCAAATTTATCCCTAACCTCTACACAAATGTTTCCTAAAGTGTTTAATTTTTCACTAGCTTACTTACCATTATTAGTTTTTCTTATTTCACTATAAACTGTTTCAGTCCCCTTCTGTTCAGGAGCTGGAAAATGTATTGGCACAGAATCAATTTATTTTCTTTTTTTTTGTTTGTTTGTTTTGTTTTTTGTTTGCCTTATGAAAAGCTCCTTAAACAAACAGAACACACTGTTTTACTTTCAGAGGAAGTAGCTACATAAGCAGCAATGAGCCTGTGGAGTCTGTGTGAAAAAGCAAGTACAACCCCCTCCCCAAACCCAGCCTGTAAAGGGTCTGAGAGAAAGATGTCTCCTTCTATATAGAAATGATTATGAAAATCTGCTTCCCTTTCTAAATTTGACTTCAACAGTCTAATAATCTTCTTCTGAACTTGAATCAATGCTCCTTTAATTTTACAGAGATATCTACCACTAGAGAATAGTTTCTCTGGATCACTTTGAAGAGCTTCTTCAATTTGTTCTAAGGATTTAGGGATCCTAGCCCTGAGGAGATCTATCACTTGGAAGACTTACTACAACCCCTTTTGGCAACTAAAAAAAAATTTAAATTGCTGTGCTTTGTGAAATGTCTCAGAAGAATCTATTTGCAGATTTCACACTGCACAGCTTCCATTTAGTGCTATCTGGGAAAGGTCTCCTTTTGGACAGAGCCTTGTCTAAAAGCCTGAAAATAGCAAGAATCATTTTCTCTGTGGTCAGCATAAGCTTCTGGCTAGTAGGAGATTAGAACAATCTCCTGGATTTGTTGTATGGCTGTAGTTTAAAAATCCCTGGGCAATCAAAGTGCTCCAGAACTGTGCATTTAAAACCACTTTCTTCACTTGCTGTAAAGGCTGTAAAGGCCTGTGCTGGCAGGATCCAGGAGTTTGCGGTTCACAGATCTCAAAGTGCTTCAGAAACACTCATTAATTTCAGTTAAACCGAGTCTCTTAGAAAACCTCAGAATTCTACCAGTATCACCTCCAATTTCTGTGGATCTTCAACAAACCAAGAAGTTAGATTTTTCTAGTTAGAGTTAAATTTAAAAAAAAAAAATTGTTGTTTCCTCTCTCCAAAAAACTGGAAAGAAAATTCACATTTCTGGATACAGAATCCTGTACTTTAGCTATTAAAACTCCCCAAGATTTAGAGAATTCAGACATAATGATCTGCAGTCTCAGAGTTAGCACTGTTACTGTTCTGCATTGCCCTGAAGAACCCAAGTGTCCCTGGCACCATATGCTGATTTCCCAAAGCTAATTGCATTTGTTTTTCTAAATATTGTTCCACATCCTTTAAATGCTGTGAGCTAACACATCAGAATAGAGCTGCAAAACTGCTATTAATTTAAACAATAGCAGCAATACTTCTCCAGGCGTCTAATCACAGTTTTCAAACTTGCAGCTTTGGCATGAACTTTCTTTGCAAAATAATTTGAAGATCTTAAGGCCTATTTCATATGCTTACAGACTATTGCTTAAATGATCAATTCAGTTGCCAGTGAGGTAAGAATTAAACTTGGAATTTTAATAAAAGGTAGCTCATTTTGTTTAGGACTCTTTTTTAGCAGGTTACAGTCCTAAATCTACTCCTATTGACTCTGTGCAAAGACTCGGTTGGAGGTATTTCCTTACTTTGCTTTTTTTTTTATCGTACCCATTTCATTATATTGTGATATAATGCCACTGCCCATGTTATTTCCTTTGTTACTCTTCCAAAAATCGTCTCAGCACTGAAAAAATACACCAGGAGAAATTACTTGGATTATTTGACATTTTGTTCCCACTAACTTTATAATGTTGCCACCCTGCAGATAACTAACCAGATATAAAAGCCACTTTAGGGATATTGCCTGATCTTACTTTAGCCCCTGCCTTTGGTTTTGCTCAGATTAACAATAAAGAGTCTAAATCACCTTGCCTTCTTTTTTCACAACTAAGCTTTAGAAAAGACAAGCACTATATTTTTGTCAAGCATACAAACTTGGTAAGTATTGACTTTAATAATTCCAGAAAGAAGTATTCCAGAAATGACCAGCTAGCTCAGACATGACTGGAAAAACAGGGTGAAGCGGTGTTTTCAAATGTAAGGAATTCTTTACTGAGAAAGACAAGATGTACATCCTTCTACAATAATTTCAACTTGTTTTGAAGTGACATTCAATCAATCCCAATTCCCATAAGAGACATAAAAGGCAACTGTTACAGCTTAGATACTGCACCATTTATTGCAGTAGCCTTTCACAGTACACAAAATATGATTCTCCTGCTCCTGAGTACATTAACAACAGTGGCAGGAGGAGCAAATGATTAAAAAGATAAATTAATATGAGGTTAGACCAGAGAAATCAAAGAAATCTGGAGTTCCTCAAAAGACAGAGGGAATCAGACTCTATGTGTAGCTGCTGGATGAGCAATGTGTGCCCAGAGAAAAGGTAAATGTGATTTGCTTTGTCTTTATTCAGAAAACAGGAGGAATCAAAAGAGGCGTAAAAGGGATTTGGAGCAAGGTGATAATCTGGAAGGTCTGTTCCCTAGGAAGGGCTGGTCACACCCATAGACAGACATGAAAGAATATTATGACTGGAAACAAAACCTTACAATAACACCAACGTAGCAGAAGTATCAGTAGCAGTCTTGTGGCCAAATTCTCTCTGTGGGTGTACATGATTATTACAAGGGAATATTAAGAAACTTGGCTTTGCTTCTCTTTTCCCAAGAATAAATGTCATCCTGTTTTCATTGTGATAGGCAGTGCAGAGCTCAAGAAATAACTTGGTTTCATGCAACTCCTTCTATTTAAGCAGCATCCTCAGGATGCTCTCAAAGAGGAACACATTAAATACTTGCAGTGCAGTTTCCATTTCCATAACTAAAGCACTCAACTGTGTCCTGGGGCAACAAAGGAAATCGATCAGGAAACTGTTCATATCTCCATATACTCAAGCATAGTTCAGTCTTACAGAATCAGTCAGTGTTCTGTGTGCCATGCATAGGTCTGTAGCATGAGACAGCATTCAATTAAAATAATCTGATCTCATTTACACACTATAGTAAACATTATTTTGTGGTTTAATGGGGTTCTGTCTACAGAGCATAGATACTATCTTATTCCTTAGTCTGATATACAGGAATAGTGTTACATATCAAGAATGGGATGAAAAAGCTATTTTTATAGATAATGATCTTGAATTTATTAGGGCTTTTAATTTAAATAATGCACTATCATATCTTACTATTCTACACCATTGTATAGTGTAGTGCACACCCAGAAACAGTTGGAACAATTATTAGCCCTACTCTGAAGAAGAGTACAACAACTCTGGTCCTTCAGTGCAGAATTTAGCAGAGGTGGGTAAATAGAATGCTTAAAACACAGGGAAAACTCTGTGATGAATGACACCAGGAGGTGAAAACAGAAAGGACAGGAGGATTGGCTGCTCTGGGAGACCTTGGCTGCCAAGCTTGAAGAGTGAGCACTCTTGCCCAGACATCTGTGTTACCAACTAAACAATCATGTCTTTGGTCTCTGAAAAAAGTGACTAGTCCTTCCTACCAGGAAGAAGGAAATTTATCCATTTCTTCCTCAGTCTGCTTCTCATTCAGCTGAAGCAAAGATGCAAGAGCAGAGCATAAATTTCTCTTGCAGGGTTTATTCACTCTCAGCTACTTGGACCTTTTTGCAAATTTCTGAAAGGTTTAACAGCTTTCAACACAAGGCCATAATGGCATCAGAGTTCTCCAGAAAACACAGAATGATTGAAGTGGGCATTTGGGTGGTAAATAAATTTCCATGGATATTTCTCCTTCAAGGTTGCGGACATGTACCTCAGCCTCACGCTCTGAGGTCTGGTTACTGCAGGGAGGAGGACAAAGTTATCTGGGCATCAATATCCTCATTTCTCTGTTTAAGGTGCCACAAAATCCACAATGGTCTCCAGACCTCTCCAGACTAAAAGACTAAATCAACATTGGTCTCCCTTCTCTCTCACAAGTGAATTACAGCTTTGACCCTTCAACCAATTCCTTTACAAAGGAGGAAATTCCACTGGTTTCTGTTCTCTCCATTATCTTACCCTGGGGCAACCTCAAGTGGCTCTCAGTGAATTTGGTCTCTTTAACATGGATATTTCACAGCAGGCTGCCTTCTGCTTAGAGCCACAGCTCCAGCTGGGAGCCCTGCTCCACACAGACCTCGCGTAGGTGGGAATGGGAGGATGCCAGGGGAAGGAGGACTGCAAGAGCAGCAGCACAGGAGCCACAGCATCAGCCAGGTTTAGGAGCACTACTGGCAGGAGGCTGTCACGCACACAAAGCACAACCCTGGCATTCCCAGGTGCCAATACCAGGCCCGTGTCAGGGAGCAGCAACAGGCCTAGAGTTGCTCCCAAACATAAACCATAGAGGCTGGACAGTTTATTACCTCTGTGAGGATCAAGCGTTGAGACTTCAACTTCAGTGTAATCCACCTCAGCACTCTCAAGGTCAGGTCCTGCCCCAAAAATATCAAGAAGATATTTCTTTGTAGGACTGCACACTTCGTTTGAGCTGTGGGCCTGATCCTGCTGCCATTGAAATTAATGGACAAGTCCCAGCTGATTTTGATAGGTGCAGGATGAGGCCCTACTGATGGCAGATGGGAGTTACTCTGCTAAGTTGTAAGGCCAACCCATTCCTAAGGGTCATCCCGCTCTTAAGGGCAGTAGACCAACTAAAGGCAGATTTCTGAAACTGTGGGACATGCAAATTGTGCCTAAAACTGTTACTTGCAATGTAACATCTTTAAAAGTGGCACAACACAAAATGGAGTAGGGAATTACCACAGATTCTCCCATATTCCTGCTTCAGCTGCTCTTCCCTTTCTCTCCCTGCCATCACTTTCTCCTTGTTTTCTGCGGCTGCTATGGCAGGACACTTCTCATTCTCCGATTTCCTCACATTTCAAGCCATCTTTATGTCTTTCATGACCTCCATCATCACCTCTCATTCTCCAAATTTCTGCTTTGCCAATCAGCCAATTTCAGGACTTTTCTCCTAAGCTGCCTCCAAGCTCCCCATAAAACATTTGGAATGGAACTTATCTTCCTCCTCAAAATGCATCTTTGCCACAATACCCACAGAAAGCCTGGCAATGATCAGACATCAGACTTACTTAGACCACTGGCTGACAGGTACTGGCTACCTGGGTACAACAGATACAAGAAACAGATGTTGCATTCTACCGTATTTTTCTTAGGGTGGAGATGGTTTTCTACCAGATTTCTGTAGGAGTTAGAAGGAGCCACAACAGTCATTCAAAATGAAATCCTGCAGAACTGATTTGGCAGATTATTTTATTCAGATTTCATAGCAGGGTATTTTTAGATTTAATTCTTAAATATTTCAAGATCCAAAGATGTGAAGAAAGGACAGAGAAGTAAAAGATGCAGAAATCTGTAGAAAATCTTGGTTTTTAAAAAAATCTGAATATTTGTTATATAGAACTTAATATTTTGAGTATAAATTGTAATTTTATACCACCCATCATATGTGGGATCCAGCACAGCTAATTACACTTCATAATGCAATTGCTAAAAGGGTCCTATTGGTGTCATTTTGGACATGGGAAAAAAGGGCTGGCCCTATCAAATCCTCATTACTACCATTAGAAAACATCAAGACTTTCAATTATAAAATAATTTTAAAATCTATTGCTTAAGTATGAAATTACCTTTACTCTCATCTGTTGGTTTCATGTGATTTTCATTATCTTCAATGTAACCTGATCCTAAAATATGAAAGCCAAAGTTGAGCTGACAAAATGTTTACTGTAACCAATGAAATAAATGAGTTACACAGCTGCAATTCCTACTGTCATTATCTGTATTTCTATATGACACATGCTACTTTTAGATTCCCACCTAAGACGTTCAGGTGGGAAGAATGTGGCTTTTTAAATAATCAGCTAACAAACACCCAAGGGGCAACTTTGTCTATGGCAGGTGCTCTAAACATCATGTCCACCTGTCATTGTCATGTGCCCTGAGATCCTGCAGTGAAAGGTACCCAGGCAAGTTAACATCTCTATACTGTGGCCACATCACAGGGCCACGTGCCACAGCTCAAATTTCCTCTCTGAAATAGTTTTCTTGCAGCTGTGTCAAAAGCAGAAAGTAATTTTCTTTTACCATGATTTCTCCATCTGTGACACTGTCAATTGATTGCCTGGGAGAAGTGTCTGAGCAGTCTTATAAACCAATCTGTGTAAGATGTGCTCATAAAAACTGTACAAAGACAAAATGACAGAAGATACCTTGGACAATGTTATTGGTATCCCTCTGTATTCCCAAAACATTGGGCCCCATCCAAACAATAACTATGGAAGTCCAAAACTTTAAGTAAATGTTTAATTAAACCAACTTACTAACAGTCCTATAGCAAAATATCCTACCTGAATAGTAGTTTCCATCACTGGCCTGTCTTGTAAGTTTTTCACTTGTCAAGTTCGGAGCCAAGGCAGAACTGAAAAACAAACCAATAAAATTTGATGTAATTATCCAAAACCAATCAATAAAGCCAACAACATGATTCTGTGCAAAGATCAGTGTCACTGTCTGTGCTGACTATCACATATTCTTAACCACTGAAACTAATTTTGCCTTTGCTTTAGGAGAAACACAAGGAAACTTTAAGGTCAGAAATGTCCCTATTGCATTATTCTTCTTTAAGACCTCTGTATTTTCAATTTTATTCCATATCTAAATGCATTCAAATACAGACCTGACATTCTTGTATTTCACTTAGCTGGCCTTTTTTTCTATTTTTAGAGTATTTCCTCATCCTGTTGTTGTGTTAGCAGGTGGTACATGAAGCAGAACCATCTATTGTCTGCAGGTGTGTGCTGTAACAAGCTGTATTCATATGAAGCAAGGCTTACAGCCCTTTATACACAGAAATATTTCACCACTATCATAAAGCAGGTGTTGTGGTTTAACCCCAGATGGCAGCTAAATATCACACAGCCGCTCACTCGCTCCCCTCCCCTGCCCTGCCACAGAGGGATAAGGAGGAGGATTGGAAAAAGATAAACCCCATGGATTCAGATAAGAATGGTTTAATAATTCAAATAAAGTTAGTAATAATAATAGCAACGAAAAGGAGAGAGAGAGGAATAAACCTCAAGGAAAATAAGAGATGCCGAGCCAGGCCCTGAGCAGCGATCGGCACCTCCCGCAGTCCCAGGCTCAGCACGGTTCTGCCGCCGGGGCTGTGCTGTGATAGCAACCAGCGCCTGCTGTTCTTCAACCTTCAGGAACCCCACAACAGAAGGGTCCTCCAAGAGGTGGGACCAGGCAGCTGCTTCATTTCCTCCGTCTCCAAGGCTGCTATACTGAAAGCCCACCAGGATTCTTCTGGGTCCTTGAAATACCCACTCCTGAGATAGTCTATGCCCATGGAGCCTCTGGGCCAGTCCCAGTGGGGGCTTCTGCCACACATTCCCAGTCAGGCTGGTTTCAGCCTCCAGCAGTCAGCTGTTGGAATCCCCTTCCAGAAACACAAGTGAGTTCTGCCCCTTCACAGCCTGATTATATCAGGGTACACTGTGCACCCGTATCTGCTACAGCCTTATACTCCTGGGGGGGCTGACGTTATAGGCCACGTGATCCACACAGTCCAGTAAACAAGGTTGTCCCTCTCTTCCTAATGGCTGGAGGCAGAGCCCCTCTAGTCTTGGTCATAGGTTTATCCACTCACTTCTTGTGAAAATGGAGTAGAATTCCTTCCCATAGGATCAGGAGTAAGATCAACCCTTCCACTCTGAGGAACTGCCCACTGCAGAACACCGCAGCAACTTTCCTGGAAGAACCCCCTTTTGTGATTATTTTTCCTTGCAATTCATGTAGGGTTGAGGTAGAATTTCCATCCCACTTCTTCATGTTGTCTCTGTAGACCTGAAGAAAAACCCAGGTTTTCCCCTGGTGTGTACCTTCAATATCCTCCCTTGACCAAATGACACTTACTGTTATCAGCTGAGTTTCCAGACAGTGCATGGGGGGAGTAGAATCTATATCGTCTCTGAGTTGCTCAACCCATTTCTCCACAGCAGGGACAAGGGAGAAAGAGAGATTTTTCTGTGTACTGCTAGAGTTGGGGAGCCACTGCCTCCACTATTGGTGCCTCTTTGTCTCTCCAGGCAACACTGCCAGTGAGTTGGTGTATGATGATGGTGCACTCTGGTGTACAAGTTTCTGTACAAATGGTTTTTGCACATTAGACTTCATCTGGATCTGTGAGTGACTGTGTGTTGTTTCAGTCATATTAAATTATCTCAGCTAATTCCCTCCTGTAGTGGGTACCTCTCTCCATTATGGCCCACTTGCATGGGTGAAACAAAACATCTTCCTTGAAGAAATACCTTTCCTTGACAGGAGTTGCCTCCAGAGGCTGAGTAACTTGTGTTAATCTTCCAATCACCTTGTCAATTCACCCTTCCCTAGAAAATGATTACAGCTGCTTGGCTTCCCTACCCTCTAATTCCACACCACCAGCCCCATTATCCTAGCATCAGAGCAGCCAGGTGATAACGTGCTCACCTGGATGACAGCTGAAATCCTTCTGCATATCCCACAGCTCACTCAGGGATAGGGATCAAGTGGATACCTCTTGTTCTGCCTCTTCCTCCTGTTCTTGTTATGACCCTGCTTTGTCCTTCTTTACTAAATGAGCCATCTTTCCTGTCCATTTCTCTTCCTTTTTTTAGGGGCAACTGCTACAGACAGGGGTTGGTCCTCTGGTTCAGCTGCATCACGCACCCCTGGGGTGAGTAATCACAGTGCCTATCACTGGAGTTTGAGTGCTCACTGTGCCTGTTGTGGGTGTTGGAGTAGCTGCAAATACTTGCTTAGCCCTAAACAAGAGCTGAACCACATTCAACCACTTGCTGGTTCCTACCAATAGGACCATGCTGGTTCCAACATCCAAGTGTATTCAAAATTTTCCTAATTCCCAAATGCTCTAGTACTTAGCCTGGAGAAGAAAGGGAGGCTGTGGGAAGATGTCCCTCCTCCATAGACCGGTTGTCCGAGGAATCGGGTAGAAGATGTAATCGTGAGTAATTCCCAACAGGTGTCTCCCCACACACAGGTGATGGCAGCGCTGAGACCCGCCCAGGTGAGTTACAACAAAACAATAACCTTAGCCCTGCCCCGAAGGCAACAAACACAACAAGGTGCAGTAGTGCAAGCAAAGTGTTGGAGAACATAGCTCTGCGAGCAAACAAATCAACACTGTGACCAGTGGGTATTAAACCGTAAGGAATGTTTGTAACAGATTCGTTTCAACATGTGCTGGTCAGATCTGTTGTTAACTTCGAGTCCCACGTTGGGTGCCAAAAAGGGCTGTTGTGGTTTAACCCCAGCTGGTAACTGAGCACCCTCCCTCAACCACCTCACTCCCAGTGGGACAAGGAGAAGGACTGGTAAAAGGTAAAACCCAGGTAAGAAGAGTTGAGATAAGTTGGAAAAAGGTAAAACCCAGGTAAGAACAGTTGAGATAAGAACAGTTTAATGATTGAAATAAAGTAAAATATAATAATAATAGTAATAATAATAATAGTAATAATAATAATAGAAAGAGAGAGAGAGGAATAAAACTCAAGAAAAACAAGTGATACTCAATACAATTGCTCAGCGCCCACTGACCGATACCCAGCCCAGCCCTGAGCACTGACCAGTGCCTCCCAGAGAATTCTCCCCCAGTTTCTATACTGGGCATAACACACTATAGTGTGGAAGATCCCTTTGGCCAGTTTGGGTCAACTGTCCTGGCCATGATCCTGCCTGGCTTCTTGTGCCCCTGCTCACTGGCAGAGCATGGGAAACCAAAAAACCCTTGACGTAGCGTAAGCACTACTTAACAACTGAAACAGCAGTGTTATCAACATTATTCTCACACTAAATGCAAAACACAGCACTGTACCAGCTACTAAGAAGACAATTAACTCTCTCCCAGCTGAAACCCAGACATGGAAGGCATCTTACCCAGACATCTCCATGGATGGTCCTTTAGCTTGACAGAGAAAAACAAAAACATCTATTAATAGGTTGCACAAGTAAAGAATTTAAAAGTAAAAATGAAAACAAAAATATAGTGATTGTCTACTCATGTCAGAATAATTTCTCCTGACTATCACAAAATTGTCTCCCATCTTATATCCTGTTTATCTCCCAGGTCCCTTAAATCTCTCTTCACAGAGAACCCTAGATCCCCAAACTCAGATTTTAACCTAGCCAGTTAAAGCAATCTGGGACATCCAAATGCTTCAAATTTTCCCAAATAATTTGCCATGTACTGCATATCACAGGATAAATCAGATTTACTTATTTTATGAAAGAACAAGATCAGAAAAAATACCTTAATGATAAAAAGACAAATCCTTAAAGGAAATTGTATTACGAAGTGGAAGAAAAAAACCTAATCCCACAAGCTAATAATCTAAATTTGCTTCATGAGGACTAGAGAAGTAGCTCAATTACACCTGAGTTGGGACCCCAAATCAAATTGTTATAGCGCTATAAGGGATCAGAAACCTCCTCAGGCCGTGTCTGCCTCTACATTGCCTGGGGCTGAATTTCAGACCTAGGACTGCATGGGAACAGTGTAATTCTGGCCTATATTTGACAACCTTTGCTTCCCTAGTGCCTGCCCAGCACTGTTCTGCCCAATATGCTTGGAAAGCTTCAGCACATTTGCAGCTTAATTTGGGTCACGTGGCATTTCTAAGTAGATTCTTTTAATTGTGTTTAGTCAGCTCTGAAGCCTCACCCCCACAAGCCTTTGCTGCTGAGACAAATACAAGTTTAACTGGAATATATTTGTACCCAAACAAAGAGAAGGGAACCATTCATTACCCTTTTTCTTCTTATGCAAAAACCACCATAAAGCAACTGCTCCTGCTCCTGCGATGGCTGTTAGGACAAATGCAGCAATGACTCCTTTCTGCCAAGCTGCTAAGATGACTGCAAATAAGAAAAACATGTTTAAGAGCGTAGTTACAGTGATAGGTCAACACTACCAAATCGTGCAGTTCCTGACCTTTCATTTTACTACACATCAACCTTCTTACACACTGGGGAAGAACTTGGAGGAGACTTGCGTGCCAAGTTCTCTAGTGAGCCTCTCCTTTGTGACCAAAAGCTCAGTACATCAACAGCTTGGTTTTGGTTTGCACCTGGCTCCTTTGGCTTTTGGGCATCCCTTAAATTTTTCTGTGTAAGCTGGACAATCTCTGTTTATAAAGACATCTCTCTGTTTAACTTCTGACAGTGGAATAAAAGTAAGGGAGTTATACTTAGGAACATCTCAAATCAGATGCCCTCACTTATCATGGTGACATAGTAGGCAGCTTATCAATAATGAGCTCACCACTGATGGTTATTGGACGGCTCCTCACGTCCACGCTGGCTCGGTTCGAAGCCATGCAATAATAGGTCCCCGTGTCCTTCCTCTTCATTGTTTTCTTGTGCCATATGGTTCTGTCTGAATATTCCCTTACTTCATGTAGAAGAACTTCATGATCAGTTTTTTTAAAAAACTTGAAGTCTATTGGCCAAGATCCTTCTTTCACAGAGCAAAGAAAAGCAGTATCACTGCCAACTTCTACTTCTCCATATGGAACACTGCCCAAACTGGCATCCCTGATTGGTACTACAGAGGAAGGCACAAAGAAAACAAATATTAGCACTATTAGAAACAACTTTGATGACAAAATATTGTATTGTAGAAATGCTTGCTTTAATGCTTAGTTAAACAGAGACTGGATGCACAGTATTAATCTTTCTGAACAGTCTCTGCCAGACAGCATCCTCTTGTAAATATTTTTATACACCCAGAAATAGAGAGGGCACGATAAAGAAACAAAGCAGACACAGGAAGAAATTATATCCATTCCATAGAGGTCAGTCAGTCTCTTTCCTTAAAATCCTTTGGATGCCCCTCTGGCCTCAGTCTACAAATGATTTAATTTCCAGAAATAATACACTCAGCAGTTCCATTATGTAAATAATTATGGTGCAATTTATGTAGTTCTGCTTTCATAGTTATGTAGAGTTATGCTGGTTTATGCTAACTGTATGGTAACTGTATTCTTGTAACTTTTAATATATAGTAGAGGTCTCAGGAGATAATGGATCAAGTTCTCCAAAGGCATAAGCAAATCCCAAATTTCAGTGGTTACAGAGTATAGCAAACACAAGGAGAGAAGTTAGTTTGCATTTGAGCAAGTTGTAAGAATATGCATAGCCAAACCA
The DNA here is from genome assembly GCA_013397775.1 of Eulacestoma nigropectus. NCBI lineage: Eukaryota > Metazoa > Chordata > Aves > Passeriformes > Eulacestoma > Eulacestoma nigropectus. The sequence goes on along the minus strand of VZTE01000636.1, from coordinate 882,006 downwards.
TAGTTTTTTAAGTCTGCTAGTTTAAAAATGAAGCATATTAGCATACACAGAACTAGCCTAGGAACAGATGAGCTTCAGCCTTTGTAATTACAGGGGGAGAAAATGGACACACATTGTGTGATGTAAGACATGTAGAATGTCAGCAGCTTTCCACAATGTTTGGGATATGAAGCATGTTTTGCTAAAATTCCTAAAGAAAATTTCTCTGGAAATATTATAAATGTGTTTGGGGAAGGGCTATGGATAACACAAGGCAGATGTAAAGAAGGAATCATTAAGGCAACACTGGCACAAAAGCAGAAGAAGGAAGCCAGATTTGATACGGAAAGATGCTGGTCATGAAAGCTGTTTTTGTATTAGGAAGCAGATTTAGATATAAGACATGGGTTACTATGACTGAGCCCCTGACAAGAGAGAATTGCTCTGGAAAACGTTAGTCCTTCTCCAGATCTGGTAAAGACAGAAAGGACAGAATACAGAGAATTCAAAGTCACTGCCTCACCAGTGGTGGACTGCAGAAGACTGGGTCAGCAAGCTCCAAAACATGACCTTCTCTTCAGAACTTCTAAACAGTGTCACATTATATCCCAAACCACAGCTCTAACAGCTGGGATACACCAGTTCCAGCAAAGAAATACCCACTTGTTAATGGACTAAGATGATGCTTTGTGTTTGTTTACTTGTACCTTGTTATTTCAAAATACCTTGACTTTAAATCTCCCTGGATAAAACTCTTCAGAGTTTTGCCATTCAGCTTCTCTCTAGTGTTAGTAAACGGTGGAACTGATGAATTTAAGGTGAGTCCTAAGGTGCTGTAGTCTGGGTGAATGCAAATACTGTATTAAAAGCCCTGTTTGGGAGCTCAGCAAGTGGAGTGTGTACAATAATCCAACTAACTCAGAAGAAATGCAGCAATTCTGGATGTATCTGTTCTAGTCATACACAACTCAGTGTCAAAAATCAGAAGGAAAACAGGCTATTAACCACAAGTTTATCTTATTAAGACCAACACAATTTGGGTCCAAACCAGGATGCAAAACTGAAAACTCCTGCGTAGAGAGAAATTACCTCTTTTTTTTCAAAGATCAAGAATAGATTTCTGCTCTGGTCCTGGACTACTGTGCTGTGATAGGCAACTATTTTAAGTCAAGTGAGCAGAACCTTGTAAACATTTCACATCCATTTTTCTTAGTCCACCATTTGCTGCTACTGTTTCAAAACTCTAAATATGACATTAGACAAGAAGAAGAATTAAACAGACTTACCTATCACGGTGACATTTAGAATATTGCTAGTTTTCACACCACTGGAGTGATTGTTTCTAGCATCACATTTGTATCCTCCATTGTCATTTAGTCCAATATCTTCATCCAAGAACATAGCATATGTGTCATTAGTTACATTTTTCTTAACTTCATTCCCTTTGTAGAATGTGAATGTGATTGGTGGTGTTCCCATCACTGAATGACAGATTAATTGTAGAGGCTTCCCTAATACCACCTCCGGTGAACCGCTGACAACAGAAAGAGTTGGCTTGGAGACTGGAGCTAAAAGGTGAATAAAAAAAAAATTGTTGCAGATTACACTGCATAAGGCCAAAATACACAATATTATTTTGTAGAAAACATATAAATATACAATATTTAGCTGGTTTGCACACAGTCTATATTGGGAAGTTCTTCCTCATTGATAGAATGGAAACGGGGACTTGAACAGATCAATAGCATAGATAATAGAACATATGTGACTTTGAATAAAGTAGCATACAGGGAGAACATGAAGCAAAACAAGAAAAGGATCGGTGACAAAACCGTGGATCATCCAAACTCCAGAACTAGTTCTGACCCAAGGAGCAAGTCTGTTCCACGTATGACCTGAGAGGGATCGCACAGCTCCTCCTCAGGGCCCTGTTTCAGCAGCACAGTGAGTCACAACCCAGTTCATCCCTTTGACAGACTGGAGAACCACTGTGCCTGCTCCATGAGAGGGAAGGGAACTGGAGTATTCATAGTTAGTGTGCTGGTGAGGGGGCTGTGTTGGTAGCAATGAACCCTTGGCTTTTCTAGAGCAGAGCCAACCAGATGACCTCTGGCTCTCCTGGCTTTCTGCCTGGAGGGTCAGGGGAAGGGATTCAAGGCAGACACTGGCAGAGCTTCAGATCAAAGTGAAAGTTTTGCAGAACATTCCTGGCTCCTGCAAATGGTAATGAAAGAGAGTTTATCTGGTCCCTAGCAGAACCAAGGGACCAGCAGAAAGCCATGCCAACTCCCTTCTCTGAGGGCCAGCCCTGGAAAGTCTGACTTGATTAGATCACAATACACCAAATCCTCTGCAGCTAAAGCACATCTCACAGAAATTCATGTTGTAAGAACTAATAGACACCCTGCTGATTCATGGACTAGAAACTGATCCTTATTTATAAGCTTCTGGTTTAGATCTTCCCCCCACTCTGGTGGGTTCTAAGCCTCTGTATCAACTCACCATAAATATTTATCCTTACAGGTTTGCTCTCCTTGACTATTCCTTTTACTTCAGCTTTACAGGTGTAAGATCCAGTATCATTCACTTTAACTTTCATTGCTAAAACTCTAGAATTTTTCAACAGGATGTCTCCACTGGAACTTTTCCGTACTATAGAGAAGTTGGCTCTCCGAGAACCATTAATGCTGCAATTCAAAATTAAATCTTTACTTTCGTCCAACTTAGTCATAGAAGCAGACAACGTTGGCTTGGGAAATAGTTCTGCAAGATAAAAAGAGAACTGATTCATTCAAAGTGAGCCTGGAAGAATATGACTACTTATCTCAAAGTATACAGAATGAAGGACATACTCATAGTTTATAATTTGGGAACAAAACAATCATGTTATTTTAATATTATTGTATTTTCAGGGAAAAGAGAAACTTAGCAATTGCTTGAAACCACTTCACAGGTTGTTTGAGGATATTATTTTAGTTGGGAGGTATAGGTGGGCAAAAATCAGAAACTAAAATCTAACTAGCCTTTAACTTACAGAAAATTTACACTTGGATCTGGAGGTTACACTTGAATCTTGAGTTCTGCCAAATTTAAATTTAAATATTAATACTTTGAGTAAAATATAAGATGAACAGAAGTTTTACCTGACACAAAGACATTCAGTTTGGTGGTTTTAGACACTGCTCCTTGCTCCACCTTACACAGGTATTCACCACTGTCCTCCTGAGTAGCTACTGTAGAGTATTTCAAAAATTTCTTATCTCGTACACTGTTCAGTATTTTTCTGTTCTTCTGGAGGATGATTTCTATGTCACGCATTTGAGCTACCACAGTTGAGCATTCAAATTCTATTTGGTCTCCTTCTGTAACGTTATTGGAGGGCCCAGTGACCAGAGTGGGCTTTATAAATGGTTCTGCAAGAGAATACATATAAACATAAAGACAGATAGATATACCTATAAATATATGACCCAATTTTTATCTATAGCAAGGAAAGAAATGTAAAAAGGAAAAGTTAAGCAACTTACCCTTGACTGTAACAAGTGTTTTGTTGCTGTGTTGTGAGCTTTCCCATCCAGATCTTACTTGTCTCTTGCCAAAGCAATCAAATTGTAAAATATCATCTCCCTCTTCAACGTAATATTCCACTTCAGAAAAATTTTGGTTTTGTTCAGGTACACGTTTTTCTTTAGCTGCTGAATTTGTCTTTATCTTCCGGAAAAAGAACTCTAAAGGAGGTACTTCTTGTGGCAGCTCACAACGTAATTTCACAACTTCACCCTCTAAAACTTCTTTTTTGTCAGCAGTCAGGATTGGCTTGGTCATTCCTTACAACAGACAACAAGAAAAGAAATAGAGCATTGCATAATCCTGAAATAAACACTATGTCTGATGACTGTGGGAATGATTTATACTAATTAACAGATGCAAATAGTTTGCAAGAACCAAAAGATGAGCCGGTAACTACGTAATGCTGACAAATTCTTTCCAAGCTGCTTTTCCAAGGGGAAAAATGTCACCTGCAATCAAGAACACATCTAGAAAGTGTATGGATGGAGGTGGCCCCTGTTCTCATAGGAGATCAAAGAACAAGACCGATACAACGTTGTCTACAAAAGCAGCCCATGGCTGATGCTGGCTTTGACAATGGCTCTCAAACGCTGAGCATCTCAGTACATTATTTCCAGCATTTCCAGGAATCTACCCACACTTCATCATGGTTATTAGAGGAGGCAAAACTTTCACAAATACCTTCTCTAGTCTAGGGAACAGAGGCTCAGGACAGTGGGGGTGGTGGCAGAGACTGTATTCCTGACTGTCACTGATCTGTCCTGGAGCCTCGGGGTCCTGAGTTCATTTCTGTGCCTTAACATGGGGGGTTAGTACCAAACTCTCATCAAGTACTGTGATGTCAATGGATAAAACACACTTTGCAAGATACCCTTTTTAGCACTATTATTCCTTCCCTGTAAGGTTGTTCTCTCTTTGTAACTTATCTGCCATGTCTGACAGAACACTCACCTGCTACCCAAACGTAGATGGAGTTGCTGAAACTCAACTTTCCATCTGCTTTCACAGTACATTCATAGTCTCCTGTATGTGACGATTTGGCCATGGGTATTTCATACCGTGCATCTTCTTTGTCTGATATGGTCATAAACACAAGCTTTCCATTCTTAAAAATTGTAAAATTATGCTTCAACTGGAAATCACTATTTTTGCTAATATCAGCATGGCAGATGATTGACATCGGAGCTCCATTCTTCACTTTGACAGATGGCTGAACCCTGATTTCAACTCTGTTGAAAGTAAAAACTTGATAGAAAATAAAATAAAAAGTTATCTTTATTTTAAATTAGTCTAACATAACACGGTTATCTCAAGCTGCTACATTTAAATTACAAACATTTAAAAATTTACATTTCATTTGATAGGAATATTGTAATTTAAATTGATAAGCACTTCTGGAAATAAAGTTCATAGTAGTATTTATATATATATACGTATATGTGTATAGAAATGTATGCATAGAATTATATTCTGTGTTTATAACCACAGCAAAGATAAATACTTTGTAGCTTAAATGTTATAACTGTTAGAGTCCTGTTACAATTAATATTTATATTCTCACATCTAGAGGAACAAGTATAGAGAAAGATGTATTAGTTCATTCACTTTCTCTTCCTTCAGAACTTACACTTTTGGGTTATGCTCATTTTGGTCAGCATTTGTATTAGAAATTGCTATGCGAATAGAAAAGCTTCCCTGCATCTAAAGAAGTCCCTTGTCCTGTGCATTTACCAGCTATTTGTAATGTGCACTTGCTAGAGAGAGTTTGGGGCATAAAATCAGTGAAAAAGCTGTGAATTTCTTTGCATGTGACAGGACAAGAAGAAGCAAACATTTCTCCTGGGTGATGGAAAAAAGGAAGCATTCAGAATGTACATGCTGGGAGCCAGCAGGATGGTAAGATAAAAAGTAAACGTGTTCCTTTCAGAACACAATTTCTGAACTCTGCTCAGACATGATCAATTCTTTTGCAAGACCAGAAGACAGTGCCCTTAATTTATATTCTATAATTTTATCCTTTATCCTTCCTTGTGGGCATGAGAGGGATTTTTACATACCAAAACAAAATGCTAATTTTGTCTTCCACCTCTTTTATGGCTCAGTAAAGCAAATTCCTCTAGGAAAGATTTCATCAAAACTTTTATTAAGGTACGAGCAGCACTTCTCTGATTTAAACACTACACCAAGAAACACCACCAAGTAAAACCTTTTTTTTTTTTCATATAGCCATATTTCATACTGAGCTGTTGTACAGCAAATCCAAATAAACTCTGTTAGAGATGCATACCAACAACCGAGGAATTAGTTAAATTAGTTACATTAAATTTGTACCAAAAAAACCCCAACAAAACAACAAAAATCTACCATTCCCTACCTTTCCCCTGAGCATAAAGTTCTGAACCTGGAAAAAAAAAAAGAGAAGAACTGTTATTTTCAAAGCTTACAGATTGACAGACAGTAATGCAAAACTGTAAAAAGCCTCAGACAAACTCCAGGACACATGTACCCACCCAGAGATTTAGTTATCAAACTTACACTGCAAGAAAATCACCAGAAGAGCAAGATACATCTCGTTCCTGAAGAACAGACACTTAATTCCAAAATAAAACAATATTCATTATCAGAGGTGATGCCTTCAGGTACCAAAACCACGTATGCTTTTTTCCCTTGTTGTTTTATGGAAACCGATAAAAATTTGCCATTAAAATTTGTAAGTTTTCCCAGATCTTCAGCAGAAACTGGCTGGATCAAGTAATCGTTCCCATTACTGGAAACTGGAAATGGCAAACAATGAGAATGTATCTGCTGCTCCCAGGCAGATTACTGGTCAGGAAGTGACTGGACTTTTCCTGAGGGCGCCACCAAATGCATTTGCTTTGTTTAATTTCTTAAGGTGTATCAAAAAAACAAGAAGTTCCAATGACATTATCCTGCAGTTCCTGTCAATATGGGTATTTTTAAGTCATGATTAACCATTTAGGAACACAAATTACCTTTGCTGCCTGACCTCAGCAGATACTTGAGCAAATATTTCCCTTCATCCTAGCAGTGAACTCTTTCAGAGAAAAGATGTACATAATTACTCCTTTTTCCCCCTTCACCTCTATTTCTACGTCTCCCATTTTGCCGTGGCAAAGAACTGTAGCTTTACTGTAGGTTGCACATTAAATTCTAATTATCTCAGAAACCAGAGCTACTGTTGTGTGAGACTAGAATATTGACAGGTGGATCTCTCATACTACCATCATATACCAAAACCAGAGATCTGCACCAGGTTTTATTTTATGCACTTGGGACAGTGCAAAGGACACACAATCACAAACCTTAAACCCTTCAGGAAAAGAATCGGATGGAGTTTCAATTCTCAGCAGAAATCTACAGCAGCACTGGCACAATCTGAAATAGAGAACACTTCTCAGTTGTCCAGGATATTCCTCTCAGTATATCAGTCCACTTTCAAGTCAGACTTAAGCTGTTCCCTCCAGCCCTAACTCTGACAGAGGCCTATAGGCCTGACAAAATGAGTTGAAATCAAGCCCTTCAGAAAGTGTTTCTCAAGTTGTGTGACCCAGAACTCCACAAGTTGTGATTTAGTCATTCTTGAAAACTGAGTGCTCAACTCTAATCTCTTTGTTCTTTCCCCTGTGGACAGAGTCAATGCTTTCCTTTAATTCCAGCAACATTTTCCAGGCTTGTTAAAACACTGCATAAAACAATACAAAATACTTTTCACAGAAGTCCATAAATGAGACAGACAGTTCTCATAAGCTTCACTGTTCATATGAAATCTCTTTTTTAACTCCTGGGGTGAATGAAAGCTGTAATTTTTCCCCAAAACCAGTATTTTAAAGCTATAAGTCTACTTCAATGATTGTATTACCCACATAAGCATGGAATTTTGCAAAAGGAAACAGAAGGAAAACACTCATCATTTAACAATATATCGGCTGCATGAACAAGGCCTCTCTGGCTGCTTTACAGAATGGCACAATAGTCACAGCAATTAAGACTAAGCTGTTAACTAGCAATAGTGTTTGTCCTGCTCAGTCCAGGCTGTTTGAAACACACCACCAACAAAAGACTGGTGGCTTGGCCAGCTGCCAACAATGGTCCCCAGAGACAGGTAAAGGAAAAGAGTAGGAGGACACGTGGCAGGTGGAGAACAAAGGTAGATCAACTTTTGCTATTGGTAACAAAAAAATAGGAAGGAAGGAGATTTTTCTCTTCCCCCTTTCCCCATAAAAGAATTCAGCGGGACATAAAAAGCTCAGCAAAACCACATCAGTCTTTCCCACGGAGGGACAAAGGTTCCTCTGAGCCCCAGTGAGGGAAGGAGAGTGAGGGTGGGCCAATATCCTTCAGAGAGGGCCAGGAGGGCTCAGGTCAGAGCCAGGCTAGTTTCAGACTCAGGTGGAAAGGCCAGCTTTGGGATGAAATAGCTAAGGATTAAGGTTTAATGTGCCAAAACCTGAGGCTGTTGCCAGATGTCACTCCCAAGTGAAGTCCATTCCACAAGATTCTACAGGCTGATGAAATTGTCATATTCCTGACAAGCCTCAACACTGTCGTGGAGAGGAAAATCAAGCTGCTATTGACCAAAACCCAATAATTAAATTCTACTGCAGGAATTTAGGCCAAAATAACATGAAACTTGAGAGAAAAACATTTCAAACACACAAGAACATCTTAAGACCATCTTCCATGGTTAAACTGGAAACCACATTGACCTAAAGGATGTAACTTAAAAGTACCTGTGCCAGTAATACAACTGCATATTTTCCTAGCAGCCATTTTATTGTAATCTTTCGAGATACATATTTCGGAGTTACGTAAGATCAAATTTATTCTAATATACATCATATAAAGAACTCTATTCAATCTCTATTATATCTGTGGGGAAAGCAGGACTGACCTCAGAAATGCAACACACCTTTTGAAGCAGCCAGAATAGCCATTATAATCTAACTGAATGCCCTTTGAAATCCATGGGAATCATCACATTGAATCTACTGCCAATGAATTGGACCCTTACACACTAAACCTCACTGGAGAATTCACAATATCTGTTTCTACAGGCTGGATCCTCTGCCACTTGCTCACATGTGACATTTCCTAAAAGCCACCAGCTCTGGCAACTGAACAGAGCTTTGCTGAAATGAGAGGCAGTCTATTTCCCTAACTAAGGGAAAAATGCTGAATAAGATTTTCAAACCTTTCCCTCTGCAAATAGAGTGTTTTCAGCCAGTCCCTTACGACAGGAAAGGGAGCTCAGAGTTCCCAGCACATTCCAGCTGTTTGTTTCCATGTGCTCTCAGTAAAGAGCAGCCGCAGTGCCGACCTCCAGCACGGGCATCTCACATCCTCACACCCCAATTCCAGCCAATCTTCTGGGGCCCCTAAACTTGGTCTCCTGGTCTCAAATGCCCATTCCTGATGGCAGTTTCACTTTCTTCAGAAAAGATGAAGGCTTCATGTGTGTTGCCTTCAAGTTCTATCTCACTGATTTACTGATAAAACATTTTTGGGCTCAGAAATCTTGTCCCTGATAATGGAGGTTCCACATAATTTCCTTTGTAAATTCACTGATTTTAAATACAGTTAATTGCTATAGAGGTGTATTACAAATGTTTAGGGTTTGTCTTACTTTTATTTTAAAATTTTTAAAAATTCAGAAATCTGTGTCTATCTGTAGTGAAGTCAACACAAGTTTTCCAGTAACTAAATGAAGAACAGAAAAGCAGCTCTGATTTCTAATCCCACAATTCCTGACACATATAATGGTTTAACTGCTTTGATTTCTTACAACTGTGAACTGTTTTGCTTACTTATCAATTCTTGTTTCAGTATACTCACAGATAATAGAACTATAACAAACATTGCTGTTTTCACAAGTCTAGACAAATCCCTGGTGAGCTGGGAGTGAAACAAGCTCTTTCTACATACATTTTAAGGGCATATTGTCTTCTCTTGAAAGTGGGACATGCACATCAATTATTTTTGTTTTAAAAGCATCTCTTTATACCTCCCTAGAGAAGAATAAAAAATTAATTTTTCTCCGTGGATTTGAATATTTACAAGAACATTAAGGAAATTAACATTGCCTTTTTTTTGAGGAGTCTGGAAGTTCTACAATTTACAATTTAAAGAAACTCTAGATTGTCCAGTTTGTCTAGGTATAAATTACATTTCACAATGGCACCATCTGCTGGGAGATGAGCATGGCAGTGAAACACACTGGGCTTCCCTCACTGCTCCCTTTCACAATTAAACGTAGGACGACTGATACCCAACACCTCCTCCAAATGGCAACATAAATTAAACCTGGAAAAGTAACTAAAGGAACCAGAAGGCTGAAAATGACAGAATACCACCGAGGCTTTCACCCTGGAATTTTTACATTTAATACAACAGAAGCTAATTATTACTATTTGGTTTTACGCTTCCTTACTGATACAGTGCAACACTGAAAAGAGCACTAGAAATCTGTTTTGACTTGTATTTCACATAGCACACACTTCCATGTACCTTAGAAATTCATTCAGACAAATGAGAGAAATTCCTTCTTTCAGAGATGTGAAATCAATTGATGATTACATTATGATCATGGTCTGTGATAATACCTCAAACTTTCTCTGTGCCAGTAGAGTGTGACTGATTCAGCTCCTCAAGGACATTTTTAGCTGCTGTCCACTACTGGATTAAAGTTCCTCAGCTCAGAAACACACATCACACCCTGTCACTGTCACACAGTGCCCTTTACTGGCAGTGTACCAGGATTTGTACTCATTTTGCTTAACATCCAGCATTTCCAGATGCAGCTGGAAAACAGCCTCAAGCTCTGCAGCAATATTCATCAGAGTATGAACAGTGACAGAGGAGAGATCAGTAACTTCTAGCTGCAGAGGGAATTAATCCTGGAAATAATTTTCCTTCTCTTACCATTATTTTAATATTGCTTGATGATTCCCCAAGCATTGTCCCACATCGGTTTCATGAGTAAAATTCAGTTGGTAGTGACTCAACAAGCTGATCTAAGTTGACAGAAAATCTTTCAGCAGTCTGTGCAAACCAAGAAGCAGAATTTATTTGCTCCCAATCTGCTGCAGGTGCCTACACACAGCCAGCCATTGCTGCTCCTCATGTAACTGCTGGTTGACTGCACAGAGGGGCAGATACTCCTCAGATACATCTCAAGTACACAAAGAGAGGCTTGAAAAAGGCTGAAAAATACATATAGTCAGTCCTGGCATATATGTTCTTTTTTAAACAGTTTTTTCATTCAACATGTTAAGTATTGTAGAAAAAAAAGTTTAACTTTTATCAGAGGTTAGGAACCAGAAAAAAGTTTAAATTACATCTCTGAATAAGCTGAGCGATTAAGCTAACAGAGTACTCTATATTGCATTCTTACAGCAATTCCTGAAAACATTTGTCTGGAACACTTCTCATGCAGTGATGTTTGAATTTATCCCAAGAGAAATGCATCAGTAACCCCAGTTTTTGGTGTTTCATCAAATTTTTTTCTTTCTTTCTCCATTGTTGGGAGATGATTCAGAGGACAGACATACCATTTTAAAATATTTCATCTTTGGAGGATTTGGGAGCTGCTAGGTTAATCAAATTGGGTACACAGAAGTTCCATTCACCTGCTGACATGTTCTTTGCAATCTGCAATCAACTGAAAACCATTCACTATGTCAAAATTCTCATTCATAACCAGAGGATCACTGCAAGAAATTTAAAGCTGCCTTAAATATGCATAGAGATCCTTTCCTCTTCTTCTCTTACTTGTCCTCCAGAAAAACAATTCTCTCACAATCAAACACCATGTACTTGAAGTAAACAGCAGACTTGCCCCCACACCCTTTTTGAGTAGAAGTGTGAAAATCCAGTATTCTGTGACCTGCCTATATCAGTAAAACCTTTTTGCACAGACAAAACAGAAGCCTTGATTTAATTCATCACCAGACATAACTGTCAGTATATGTGATTTCTGGCAAACCTTCTGCAGACATCCACTGCAGCACATGCTCCTCCACAATGCAGGATCTCTCAGGATGAGAAACTGGGACTGGGAATAACTATATATAAGAATTCTTATAATTCTGCTGAAACACACAAATTTCCTTGGAAGCCTGTGACAGAACAGACACAGTGTGAAGCCATCACAGCCTTACTACAGAAGACTATCACACTATTTTCATCCTCAAGTTAAAGAGCTGACCTTGTGAATGAGACCTCAGTTTGGCTTATTCCCTTCCACTGGCCCGCTTGAGGCAGAATATTGTCACAGCACCAAGTGATACATATGTCCCTTTCTGACTTTTTAACTTACTTGTTTTCGCTGGATGACTTCTGTTCTGTTCTGCAATGTTCTGCTCATTATTCTTTGTCAAATTTATTCATTTCTCCTTACATGTACAACCACATTAATTCCAGGCAGGAAATTTGCAAATCTAATAAAAAGGGAACTCCAAGCTCACACAGTATCTTTCTGCTGCTATGAAACTCTCTGTACACATGCTGAAAAAACCAACATCCTCTTAGTCCAAAGGCAATAGCCAGCTCTGCCTGAAAAACAATCCACATGGAAGCAAACTTCTCACTTCCAAACAGAAACCAGGGGTTTGGACCAGCACTTGTCTTCCCCAGACACACAGGCTGTGCATCCTGAGGCTGCACACCATTAAACCTGCTGTACATGAGAGATTCTGGTGACACCTAAACTTTTATTTTTTAGAAGGCATGGCCAAATTCACAGCTCATTCGCTGTGTAACTATTCCCCTTTACCCACACACAAAATGAAGCAGCTTCTTAGAAAAAGCATTGGGTTGCAGGTGAGCACCACCAGCCAGGGCTCCTGAGGGCTGTTTGTGAGGATTTCTGACAAAAGCAGGCTCCCACAACAGCAGAACGCACAAACACCCCCCGTCCTTCCCCCTAGCAGCTGCACTTTCACACATGCTTCCTGACAGCTGAGAAAAGATGTTCCGCTCTTGTGGTTTGCTGACAGCATTTCCTCATCAGAAATGTTTCTGAGGGGAGGGTGGAGATTGTCTTAAAAGAAATCTTAAAAGAAAACAAACCCAAACAAGTAAACCTCCACCAAAATTAAAAAAACAAGGAGGAAGGAAGTGCATACAATGTTCTGTAAGGATATTTTGCAATGCTGCAACAGCCAAGGATTTGGGAGGGATTCTGGATAACCCAGGAAAGGACTGCAGGGCTTTGTCTTGTTGCCTTCGGAAAGTGGAAAGAGAGAAATAAGAATAAGACAAGGATCACTATTAAGTCATTTTCTGTGTAAGCAATCATACAACAGGGCCTGGAATCCTGCAGAAGGCATTGCCCGTGCATGACTGATGATTACATTTACTTTGCCCAGAATAAAGAACATCTGCTTGCCAAGACTGTCATTATGTAGCTTTGTATTACTGATTACTTCATCAAATTAGCAATCAAGTTTGTTTATGCAGTAGTGTTGAGTTCAAGTTCTTTATGAGATTTGTACTTTCTAGTATAAGATCTCTCTTCCTCACAACTTAATATTTGAAGCTCAACCAAAATATTTTCTGAACTAGCTGGTTAGCTATAAATACTTATTAGCATCTTAAAACTTCTACAGATTTGATACTTTTTTGACCGTTTTTTAAAATGATACTGCTGCTAAAAACCCACCCAATACCACATACTTCCTTAGTCTCAGCTATATTATCACTTGCACTATCTCTAACAAATCTGTGTCTCTTGGATATGGATCAATGATCTCATTCATTTCCTTACAAGAACAGTGCTAGAAAAATTACCCAAAAGGAGAAAGGTGGGGTTGGTCTCTCCTCCCAAGTAACAAATGATAGGACAAGAGGAATCAGCCTCAAGTTGCACTGGAGGAGGTTTAGATTGGATATTACGAAAAATTTCTTAATGGAAAAGGTTGTCAGACATCGGCACAAGTTGCCCTGGGAAGTGGTGGAGTCACCCGGAGGGATTTAAAGACATGCAGATGTGGCACTTGGGGACATGGTTTAGTGATGGAACTGGCAGTGCCGGTGGAATGGTTGGACTCGATGCTCTTAGAGGTCTTTTCCACCCTCAGTGATTCCCTGGTCCTGTAGTGCATGGCAGGATGGCTCTACGACACAACTCATGGGGGAAACTGCTGCTCACGTCAGCCATGTCTTAGGACAATGGTACACAACATTTACTTGCATCCCAAACTGCTGTTCCACACTCCACTGCTCCTCTCTCTGACCACTACGCTGCCTGCCATAGGCTAAATAAATGTACGTGGGGTATGACAAAACTCTCCACAGAAACATGAGTAAAGATCAGCACTGATCATCACAATTTCCGTATTTAGAACTTCCTCAAGTCCTAGAGCCACTCCTCCATATCCTTCAAAAGAAAGATCTCTGTCATGTAACTCCACCAGCTCTCTTGCACTCTCTTGCCAGAAAATGCTTTTTCTCACACTTCTGCTGTTTTCCTACCGTAAGCCAAGGACATGTTTCTTTCATATTACAAATCTTTCTAAACCAGAACCATTGTTTCTTGTCTGAAAGCTTTTCTTTTTCTTCTCTTAGCTCAAATGTCTCAGCAGATAGAGAAAACTACTGCAAATGGCAAAGGTAGGTTCTCTTTTGTTGATTTTGAGGTATGTGCTGAGACTGACTGCTATCCGAAAAAATGGGGGAGGGGTTTAAAAATGTCCAAAATTTTCATGCAAAATTAAATCTTTTGCCTCTCTGTGCGGTGAGTCAGTTTAAAAGTTTCTATACAAAGTTAACTGTCTCTTTGCTGACCTGTATGTAAAGTCAGAATTGCTTTAACTTGTTAAACTTTTTTTTTTCCCATGGAAATGTAATTTATTTTAGTTATGACTAGTTCAGTAGCATTTTCTATGAAAATACAAGTTTTTATTGCAAATTCATTTGTATAAGATCATGAAAGGAAACAAATTTGAGAGACCATCAAGGCCCTTACTGCTACTATTCAAATGTTCAATCTACTTACACAAGGTTAGCTCTGTTTATAGACAGCCACAATAAAATACTGCTTTTGCTTTCAGGTTTACATGCTACCTCTCAACTAATATATAAGGTTACTTTCTCCTACAATTAATACTCTAATATTTGATTTATCTTTTATACTTTTCTATTATTTTAATTGCTGCTGTAGTTCAAAAGTATTGTTGGTGGTTCATCTGAACATATCTATAGGCTTTGTGTGGCTGTGCCTCTTTTGCATGAACACATGCACTTCTCATCATGTGTGAAGCTGCATTCTGGTTTTGAAAAGTAATTGAGTTGCCTGCTATTAGAGGTGGAAAAAGTATAATGGCCTGTTTCAACACAAATAAGCATACCTTGGTTGCCAACATATTTTGGGAAAAATCTGGGGGTTTCTTGGGTCATAGGTGCAGTCAACTCACTCAGAAGTTTTTTCTTTCCAGAGATGCTGTCCAATCCCAAGCTTGTACTGGTTCAGGGGGCTTTGAACGTGGTGACGAAGCAGAACGTGACCCTTTCCTGCATCTCTGAGTCTGGATCTCCACCTGTCAGATACACACTGTTTAGGCACAACCAGCAGGTGTCTGCTTTAAACAGGTCAGACTTGACTCCTGCATTGTTCACCCTGACCATCAGCTCTGCCAGCGACGTGGGGGAATACAAGTGCAAAGCTGAGTACAACATCTCCAGTGGTGGAAAATACAGCAACAGCCTCAACTTCACCCTTATAGGTACGTCTTGCTGTACACCTTCCCAGCACTGGTTATTCCAGGGGCACACAGCCACTTCTTGACTAAGGAGCTGAACTTTACTGCTGCTCTTACCTCAGGAGCTGGCAGTACTCTCCTGCCCGGGCTCACAAGCCCTCCAACCCCCATGCTCAGCTCTTCTGCCAGTGGTGTCACTTCACTCCAAATCTTGCCTGGAGCTTGTCCTGTACTCAGTGATTCAGACTTTTCAGTTTTCTTTCTACAGAGCCAATTTCCAAACCAGTGCTGAGCTCACCCACCTCTCAGGCAAAGAAAGGCCAGAATGTGACCCTGTCCTGTCTCTCGGAGAACGGATCTCTTCCCATCACATACCTATTCTTCAAAGGAACACAAAGCATTTCTCCCCAAAAGACGATGCAGAAGAGGGAAGCAGCTGTGATTTTTCTATTTATTGATTCCCTTAGTGACTTTGGAACCTACAAATGCAAAGCTAATAACAGTTTTCCCAATAATACAAAATACAGCAATGGTTTCAACTTTACATTAGCAGGTATGAATGAAAAGAGATTACTACTGTTGACAAACTGGGATCACACAAAATTCAGAATGTTGTAACTATGCAAGTTTTTAGCCAGATATTTTGTTCCTGCAATGTGATGTTCAAAATATAATTTTTTAAATAAAAAAAAAGAAAATTGAGTTTTTAAAATTAATGCAAAACCATAGAATTTCCTGCATCCAAGATAGCAGTAGAAGCTGAAGAGACCATGGAGGATGTCTGTGAAAGACTCACTTTTACAAGAGACCCTTGGTCCACCTTGGATAGAGTCTGGTCTCATTTTCCTCTCTGGTCCTATGAAAGATCTTACTGGCACCAGCAAGCTGCCTTCCTTCTGCTGGGGCACAGAGCCCTTGGGACTCTCCTGAGCAGTTACATTAACCTCAGTTAATCTAAAAGCTGAAAGAAATTTCAAGTCTTGATTTCAATTTACAGAAAATACTTAAAATATGAAACAACACTTCATTGCATAAACTTTTTTTTTCTTTTTTTTGGCAGAAGAGAGAAGCCATTCCCAGCCCCTGATAATTTCTCTTGGGCTGATCCTGCTACTACTCATAATAGGATTTGCTCTGGCAATCCCATTTTTCATAATTCCTTTGTATAAAGCAAGTGAGTTATTTGAATGTCTGTTTCATTTTCCAGTGGTCATTTATGTTGTCAATATCTTTTACTGTGTAAACATCACGTTATCAGTAGAGTAGCTCCTTGTATTTTAGCATGTTGTTGAGTCTCCTCTCAAGTAGCACTAGCAGCTTATCAAGACATTGACAAGGCCAAATCTCTGAGCTGTGTTTTAGATGAAAGATCTAGGGTGGGGGAAGCAAAACAACATCTAATACACAAAAACACTGGAAGGAATTTGACCTCACTGGAAAGGGAAATCTATTCAAATGCCCTTGGTTAAAGAATAATTTTGATTGTGAAAATAACATTACCCGAGATCTCAAAATTTTAAAAATACATTGAAACTGTTTATTTCCCTTTAAGAAAAATCTCTCTCGATATATGTATGTACACACACACACACACACACACACACACGTGTTTTTCTTTTACAATTTGCAGAAAAATTTAAGTCTACCAGGCCCTCAACTATCCTTACTTCAACAGTGAATGCAGAGGAGTCTGAAAACGAAGTCATATACACAGAGATTGGTAAGTTCCTGTCACCCACTGCAGTCAGGCAGGTTTCTTCAGGTACTGCAAAACCACTGCAAGGGAACACCTACTGACCCTCCTGGCAAAGGCATTATTTGAAATCCCTCAGAATCCATATTTGGCATCACCTGACAGCCATGCAGCCAGAACTGCAGCTGGTTAAATGAACTGAGGTTCTACTAAAAAAAAAAAAAAAAAAAAAGGGAAAAAAACCCTTTAAA